>APFE030529721.1:0-12327 GCA_000404065.3 Pinus taeda
TCTTTTCTTTCCCAACTTTGAGAAATCTGACTCTCTTCTGTTTTCCATAAATGCAATTCTCACAGAAGTCCAAATCAACATTCTTCAAACCCGGTAATAAATTCCTTGAGTGAAGAACCTTCATCCCTTTTTCACTCATGTGTCCAAGCCTATGATGCCATAATACTGCATCTGCTCCTGTGGAAGTTAAAGCATTAACTGAGTTAGAAATACCATTGCATAAATACAATGTACGAACCTTTTCGCCTTTTGCTATTACCAGGGCTCCTTTGGTGACCTTCCAAGCTTTATCTGTGAAAGTTGTCACACAACCTTCATCGCCTAACTGCCCTGTTGAAATCAGATTGTTCTTCAGATCTAGAACATGCCTTACCTCCTTTAGTATCCATTGGTTTCCATTCTACTATTTTATAAGAACCTTACCCATTCCAACAATTTTACAGGGTTTATCATCACCCAAATGGACTTGTCCAAAATCTCCTTCAACATAGTCATGAAAATATTTCTTATCAGTTGTGGCATGGAATGAGGCCCCTAAATCTATCACCCAGGAATCAATAATATTTTCGAAAGAAAGAATCAAAGAATCTTGTAACACCTTACCTATCACATTTGCTTCACGATTGTTTTCTTGTTGTGCATCTCCTTCTTTTCCCTTCCGAGATCTACAACCTTTCTTTAGGTGTCCTTTCTTTTCGCATTTCCAGTAGACTATCCCCGAACTGGACTTGGATCTACCTTTCCTTGATTTAATGTGATATATTGAGCTCTTTCCTCTTTCCATTTTTCTTCTCCTAGACTCTGCAATCAAAGCATTACCTGATGTCTCGCTGGAGCTTTTTTGCTGCATTTCCTAGCTAAGGATAGCACCGACAACACCATCAAACTTTAAAGTACTAGATCCAGAAACAGAGTTACTAATGGCCATTATTAAACCATTCCAACCTTCTGGCAATGAGCACAAGAATAACAGAGCTCTAACTTCATCATCAAAGTTTACCCCTACAGAACGTAACTGACTTGTAATAGCATTAAAATCATTTAAATGGTTTGCAACAAATCCACCTTCTAACATCTTCATATTAAATAACTGTTTCATAAGAAATACCTTGTTTGAGGCCGAGGGTTTTTCATATAGTTTCGCCAACACCTTAATCAAACCCTCTGTCATTGTTTCTTTCAAAATGTTGAAGGATACTAATGCTGTGAGGCACAACCGTACTATTCCAAGTGCCTTTCTATCGAGAACATTTCATTCTTCATCTGTCATACCCATCAACATCTTTGTTTTTCCACCCAATGGTAGGTACAGATCTTTCTGATATAGATAATCTTCTATCTGCATCTTCCATAGCGAGAAGTTTTGGCTGTTAAATTTCTCAACCCTAAACTTACCATCTTCCGCCATTGCTCCCACTTGAACCAGGAACCCTTCTGTCCTGCGAGTTTGTCAGCCAAATAGACCTTCAGCTCTGATACCAGTTGTTAGAAAATTATATATTACAGAGCAATGGAACACATAGAATATTGCATAAATATAAACAAAGAAAATGCATAAAACTAGAGAGACACGGATATACGTGGTTCACCCAGTTTAGGCTACGTCCACCCCGAACAACCAGTCCTTCCTTTCTATTATCCAGCAAAATGAAGAGACAAAACCTACAACGGATCCACTGTAATATCCTCTGTTTTCTCTCACAGTCTCACCTCTTTGTTTCTCGCTCGGAGAATACACACCTATATCACAACCTCAATACAATGCCCTCATACGATTTGAGGGGTTGCCTTCTAGGGCAAAAAACCCTAAACTAAACATCAGTTCTACCATCAGATCATCCGCCTAATGAATGGCCTAGATTGACTAGAAATTACTATACTTTTACAAGGTAATTTTACATGTATTTTTAGCTTCGGGGGTGCTACCCCCAAAACCCCCGACGAGGGACCGCTGGCCTCTGGACCCCCGAACTGGGGGGATTGCCCCCCCACGCCCTCCTCCCCCCCCCCACCTCCCCCCCTTGAAACAAGCTTCCTAGGGCATACATCCGGCTAAAAACAAAGACCTCTAAATAATCATGCTCCACACCCAACAGCAAATACCTAGGATTATGACCATCTTTTTGAACTTTGTGGTGTACTCCTACATGCTTTGAATGTACTTTTTGTTGAAGTAATGCCAAAGATCAACTTGTCCTTTACATACCTAATAGGGTACAATTATGACTTTATGATGGTTTTGAAGTCCTCCCACTTAGTCATTAGAGGCTCTTCCTCTAACCTCAAGGTATCTATGTGGATTTCCCACCAAGTTAGGGAATGGCCCTTTAAATTCAGCTGGATAAATGAAATATTTTCTTCCTCATCTATAAGATGAACACTAAAATACACATCTCATTGCTTCAACTAATGATTTAGCTTCAGAGTGTTGATCTAGCTCTTGTACAAATTGATATCGACCTTCACTTCCATTTTGAATAGGGATTGTGAATGACTCATGGAAATTGAACTAGGTTTTATCTTTCTTTGGTCATTTTTCGATTGGTTCTCCATTTCTTCCTGATCACTTGATCTCCCCTCCTATTTGTCCTTTTCATTAGAACCCCCATCTTCTCAAAATATATTAGGCTTATTGCCCACGACCATCATATTGAGATTTATGTTACAATTTATATTCATGAAGTGTTGTTCCATCTACAGAAACCTCTCTCTCCTCTGCAGGATCACAAGGGTTATTAATAGATTCATCAACCATGATTAGGGTTTTAGGAATTTTTGCCCAACTGATATAGATCCCCTAAATATATCCACAATATACCCAAAGAAACATTTTTTGATACCGATATTATCTATAAACTGCTATGGATATTTCACTGGACAATTCATCACAACATATCAAATAAAATTATATTAAAATTTTGAAATTCTGCACAATTTATTTCTCTTTAGATTTATAGATTTGTAGATTACTATTGATAACATATATGTGTGAATTAAATTATATATAAAATAGAGAAAAATGAAATAAAATCTCACACACACATTTGACAAAATATATGACCTCACAAATCCTTTTGAGAGAAAGAACTATTTGGAAGCTGAGCTTGCTTTGCTCTCTTTCTATGAATAGAAAATGTTTGTGAGTACTAAAAAGTATGGCCTATGGCTAGTGGGCTACCACAATACACAAATCCTCTTTGTGTGCTCTATCTCTTATCTCCTACGAACCAAATATATAATTAATATATTATTCTTTTTTTATAACAAAATACTTTTATATTTGTTTAAAAAATTAGATTACAAAAATTAATATTAAATTTTTTTTTTTTTTAATTAAATTTTTATGTATTCAGTTAATTTTAAACTTATTGTGTAATAATTATCAATCTCTATAAACCCTCTCAAAACTTTATTCCTAAAAAATAATGTCAACATAAGAATAATGTCCACAAAGAACCATATGAACCACCTACATTTAGTTGTTAAACATCCATTAAGTCACTGCAGTTACAAGTGATAAATCAAGCGAGGCCTACAAGTTTACTTACATCCAATGTGAGGAAACAATAGTCCTCATCCTATTGGAACTTTTATATCTATATCACTACCAACTAAAACAATCATATTTCAAGATGCTGGTCATGTTTCAAACCAATTAATGTGGTTTATCGTTAGAACAAAGGTGAAAAAATCAGTGTATCAACTTGTTTAAATAGTAGAGATAGCATTTAGAGAAACAAAATATTTTAATTAAACACTTTTGAATGTTTGGTAAGAGAATAGGTCAATATACTAATATAAAAATAAATACTAATCCTTTATTTGAAAATATATTATGTTCTAAAAATTTAAAAGATTCAAAAGGTCAAAATTAAATTAATAAACATTTAATCAATTATTTAATAGAAAAAGGACAACGAGGAAAATGGTAAGGAACATAGAAAAAATAAAGAAAAACGAGAAAAAAAGGGAATAAACTTAATATTAAATTATTTTATAAGAAAGCCAAAATAATATTAAATTAGTATAATATTATATTAAATAATTAATTAATTAATTAAAAAAACATGGAAGAAGGAAAAACTCAAGAAAAGAGAGTAGGAACCCAACTCCTACTCAATTTCCAACCATTGTCTCTATTGAGATTAACAAAATGTTTCACAATTTCCATGGCTACCCTTAACTTCCTATGATGGAAGTGATCATCCTTGGCAATCACATGAGAGTTCTCAATGCAGACATGGTGTTTAGACTTCTCATCTTGTTCAGCTATAGCTGAAGAGCGAGAATGATTTTTTTAATGTCGATTTCATGCTCTTGAATTCTTTGCTTAATGGAGTGACTCGTTTCGACAATGTAAGGAATCCCACAAGAGCATGGGTTAGTGTAAACCCCTTTCATGTCTTTAGGGTCAATAGGGTCCTTAATAGATCTAAGGGAATTTCTAATGGTATTAACGGGTTTCAAAATAGTGAAAACATTATTATTTTTAAGTTTAAGCGAAATATTATCAGTGGTCACTTAAATGAACGGAAGTTGGAGATTGGAAACCTGTTCATCACAAACATTTTTTATTCTAGATTCCTTATTGCCTCTTTGAAAAGCTTTGAGACCATGCTTCTTGTTGTATCCATTATTTTGAAAGTCTTTCAGAAGATGAGATTTCTCTTCATCCAAGTGATTTTCATCAGAAATCCTTAAAGCACAAGTGTTTAATGTATTAAGAACTTCAAATTTTTGAACGAAAAATAGGGAAAACTAGCATGCAGATATTTTATTTTTTCTAAATAAAGGCTAATTCTATTAAACTAAAGTGACTGTAAAATTACAAGGAGGACTAAGCCTCAATAGAGAGGAGCTACTAGCTTTCAGAACTGACAGAACTAACCCATATTTGGGGAGACCAATTACAGTGTACATACAGTCAGATATTGGAACTTGAAGACTATGAGAAATCCAGAAAATGCCTCCATAACCAGCATTAGAGGCCAGGGAATATTTCCTAGTTGTAGTAAGATCCTCAAACTTCCAGACCATAAGAAACATAAACAAAACCAGAGGGGAAAACCTCTTGACCACATAAACAGAACCATAGAAACATTGCATCGAAGATAGCCAAAAAGAAAGCAGTGAAAGCAAACAGGTGTAATCATATGACCATGTCTTGGTCCGGCGGCACTTCCTCCACCGAGCACATGTTACCATACCAGAAATCTTCACCATGTGCTGGCTTGCCCTCCCCACTGCCACCTAGACGTTTCGAAGCCTGAGGAGATCTGCTTGAACTCCCTTTAGCTTCCACCGACGCCGAAGCTCCATGGATGCTTCCACTCGGCTGCAAAGCGACACCCTTTTCCTTTTCCTTATCTGCTGCTTGCAATCCATCCTACTTGCTGGCCTGACTGACATTTCCCTGCTGTTGCTCTAAACCATGGTCACCCACGATTCTAAGACCTTCCTGAGAGGAATCCGCCATGGCGCTCATAGAAGCGATAGTTTGAGACTCCTCCTCCGTGAAGACAATGGAAATATTAGCAGAGATGATAGGCCTAATTAAACTGCTTTGGAATCCAAAATGGAAGTTCTAAAAATCATGATACAGGAATGGTCTGCAGGAGGGGCTAAACGGAGGTGTTCTAGCTTGAAAGGCAGACTGGGAGACTGGATGAAAAGTCTGATTGGCATCTTACACAGTCTGAGACCGCCTACGACCTCCATGGGTCCCACCATGACGGCTCCGCATTCTATTTCAAACCATGGCTAGGTTGCAAGAGGAGAGAATTGCAAAATAGGTATGGGCGCCGGAACGAAGCAACCAGCAGGGAAGAAGACGCACATGCCCAGAGTAGGGCAAGCCAGGGGAAGAGCAACACTGGACGTCAAGCGCCTGAATTGGGCTGAGCTTGTCATTGATAGCAGAGGAATATCTTCTGCAAAGAAGCTTCAGAGGGAAAGGGTAGCAGCAAAAAGCCTGAGAGCAAACCTTGGAAAGAAGGGTTGCGAACTTCATGATTAAAACCATCTGAACTGTGTAATTATCAAGGAGAGCCATAAATTCAACCTGCAAGTTGATTTGAATGCGCATTATGTGAGCCTTCTTTAACCTTATGCGAACCTCGAGAAGAGTGCTCAGCTGCATGTGGCAGGACATAATGCCAGCAACAATTAATAAAATCATTAACTATGATGTGAATCACCCGCATCTGGGTGCTCTTCTCCTTCCTGCATCATTTCCTTCTTCACAGTATTTTGGAAGTCCTGGAGTTGGGTTCTTGAAGCTAGTTTGGAAATTGAGCCTGTATGAAGGTTCATCCCACATTCCAGTCCAATGTTTGCTAGACGGTCCGCCACTTTGTTCCCATCCCGTCTAATATGCTTAAAAGTGATCGCCCTGTGATGGATGAGCCATATTTCAATGAGTTCCAACTTCTTTGCCATTCTCCAACTGCTACTTACTTTGCTTGAGGGAGTACCTTGCATGATTTTGATGACCATGCTTATGATGATCTGAGAGTCACCTTCGATGATCAGAGAAAAAAATCCCTAATTTTGAGCTAGGATGAGCCCTTGCCAAAGGCCTTCCAATTCTGCCGAATTGTTGGTGTCCCATCCTTTTGATCCTAAGAAGGTAAGCAGAGGAATTCCCTTCCAGTCTCTAAAAGTCCCTCCAAAACCCGAATTTCCGAGATTGCCTCTTAAGGCCCCATCAAAATTTAGCTGATACATATTCTTGGGAGGTGGAGTCCATGTTTCACACAATCGACCTATCTGAGGATGAATTCTTTTGGCAATATGAGCTTGATTCCATTGAAGGTTCCAGTTGGCCCATATGTTTTGTTCTTGGGGTATAGAAGGGAGATCCTCCTGATGCCAGGTATGAAGAGATATGGTTTCTTTGAGGTTTTGACATATGATTTTCCATAGATTCTCCATCGGCATAGATTGGTCCTTGAATATTCTCTGATTTCTCTCCTCCAGATAGTCCACATGAGGAAACCCGGAGCTTCCAAAGGAAATTTAAGGTCTTGCTTTAAAAAGGCTTCTGTTCCCAGCTGTGCACTATAGCTATGACATCTCCATGAATTCTACCTTCCTTTTGGCAGCGAAAACTAACTTTTTCCCAAAGTTTGTGCGCTATGATGCAGGATTGCATAAGATGCTTTATGGACTCTTCCTCTTGTCTTCAGTTAGGGCATATTGAGGGCCCTTGATAGTTCCTTTTTCAAAGATTGTCCCACGTGAGAATCTTATTGTGGTAAAGGAGCCAGACGAAGGTGGAAATTTTCAGCCAGCTGGTGGGGTCCCACAGTTTACTCCAGATGTTATCTTTGACCATATGTTCCTTGATTATAATATTGTAAGCTTCTTTTGTTGAGAAGGCTCCCTTTTCTCCATACCCCCATCTGAGAGTATCTCTTTCCTCCGAGCATTTAATTATCCTTCTCATTAATTATGTTTCAAGAGTTTTTTGAGCTTGTTCCGTTCCATTTCTTAAGATTTGATCTGCTTCTAACCATTGCCTATGATTTTGTATGGGGGACGATTTCTAGAAATTCTTTACTTTGTTGTGGTCCCGTATGTCCTGCTCCAAGATATGCAAAAGATGAAGAAGGTCCTTTAACTTTAGCAACTGCTTCCAGGAGTCTTCCCAAAACCTTGCATCGTTGTCGTCCCTGACTTCCCAGAAACTATGCTGCTAAAGTAGACCCATATGCTGCTTGGCTGAGTTCCGTATTAGGGATCCTAATTCGACCTCTGATATTCTTATTAATTCCTCTGAGGGGCGGTTTTTTGCATATTTAGCTATCCATAAATAGGCCCAAGGGGTGGATGGCATAGTGAGCCATCCCCACCAAATACGAGCCCCCATAACCTCATTGCTGTGAAATGGATCCCTTAGACCAATTCCGCCGGCACTTTTGGGAAGGCAGACATTGTCCCATTTTACCAGAGCCCATTTACATTTTTGACCTGAGCTTCCCCATAAGAAAGATCTTTGAAGATGCTTGATTTCTTTTAGAACCCATTTGGGAGCTACCAGGATGGAGAACAGGTATAGCGGCATGGAATGAAGAACAACCTTGATGAGAACTAACCGACTTGCCATATTGAGGTCGCGGTGAGTCCATAAGGAAAGGCGGTTCTCCAATTTTTCTAAGAGGATTTTCCAAGAAGAATGTTTCAAGGCTGAGGCTGTTAAAGGAACTCCAAGATATTTGGAAGGGAGAGAAGCAATAGAAAATCCTATGATGTGAGCTATGGCAGATTGAGTGCTGATAGGCGTATTGAAAAAAAAGATTTGGGATTTGGATTTGTTATTAGAGGCTCCATAAGCATCTGAGAAATCCGAAATAAGGGACTTAAGTTGACGAGTCTCCTGGACTGAGGGATGACCAAAAAGCATGTTGTTGTCCACAAATTGCTGGTGAGTAAAGGTTGAGGAATTATCTAAAGACAAGCCTTTGAGAAGCTAAGAATGCTGAGCCTATTTGATACTTCGGTCTAAACCTTCTACCATTATAACAAACAGGAAGGGCGAAAGAGGGTCTCCTTGTCTGATTCCCCGGGAGGGTCGAAAGGGAGAAGAAGGGATACCATTGATAAGGACAGAAAAAAAGGAGGATGATAACAAACTCATAACCCATCTAACCCAAGGGGGAGCAAAACCAAAAGCAGTAAGGGTTTTTTTAATGTATAGCTAGCTTAGACTATCAAAAGCCTTTGAGAGGTCAATTTTGAGGAGCATACCTGGCTTCTTGGTTTGCTTTAAGGAATGGATTATTTCATGAGTGAGAATAATGCCATCCGTAATCTGCCTCCCTTCGACATATCCGGATTGCTCAGGTGAGATTATGAGAGGGAGCAACAGTTTGAGTCTGGAGGCAATGATTTTGGAGACAATCTTGTAGATAATGTTGCAGAGGGCAATGGGCTTGCACTTGTCAGGAGTGTTTGGCTGAGCCTCCTTGGAAATGAGAGTGATAAATGTGGCATTCATTCCGAGAAACATCCATCTCAGGGATCTTTATTCCTCGACCACCTGCCATACTTCCATTTTAATCAAATCCCAGAACTTGTGAAAAAAGTTCGATGTGAACCCATTCGGACCAGGCACCTTCCCAGCTTTCAAATGGCGAGCGACTGCTTCAACCTCCTGCAAGTCTACCGGTCTGAGGAGAAGTTGGCTGTGCTCCTCTGTAATTAACGTCGGAATATGTCTAGTGATTTTTTCTATGGAAATTCATCTATTTATGCGAGGTTCTTGATGCGCCTTCTTGAAATAGTTTACAAATTCTCTTTCGATTTCTTCATTGAGTTTCCATTTTCCCCCTGCTTATTTAGTATGTGGGTTATGTTATTGTTCATTCCGCGTTGGATGGTGGTACTGTGAAAAAATTTTGTGATTTTTTCTCCATCCTTAAGCCATTTTATTCTTGATTTTTTCCTCCATAGCGTTTCTTCCTATTTTTCCCTTTCTAGGATTTATGACTCAAGAATTTTTTCCTGTTCTGACAAGTCTTCTGAGCGGCCTTCGTTTATGATCCTCCGTTGCAGGCATTTCATCTCCTGATCGAGAGTGCTATGAGCCTGGAAAATGTTGCCAAAAGAAGTATGATTCCACTGTTTGATCTTACCCTTGAGATGCTTGAGCTTCTGTTGAAACTGAAACATCTTGGTTCCTTCAGGAGGCGTAAAATTATTCCACTCTATGTTGATTAGGTTGTTGAAGTCCAGGTGAGACATCCAGAACTCTTCAAATCAAAATGGTCTACGAATGGTTCTTCCCGGCCGCATCCATTGTAATGAGATTGCCCAATGATCTAATCCCCCTATCGGCATGATAGACGCAGCAAATTCTCCCCCTAAGTGAATAGCATTGTCTGATATTAAGAATCTGTCCAAGCGAGAAGAGATTTGTTGCAGCCCCGTTCTTTTGTTATTCCAAGTAAAAAGACCATTGTTGAAAGACATGTCAATAAGCCAATTATTCTGAATGAAGTCCTTTTGGTGAATCCCATCTTTGTTCCCACTGTTTCTGCCTCCTCTCTTTTCCTCTAGTTTGGTAATCATGTTGAAATCGCCCCTAGCTATCCACAAAGGGTGCACTCTGGCCGAGTTGATTTTCGAGAGGGTATTCAGTATTTCTATCTTGTGCGTGGATTCCTGGGGAAAATACACATTGGTAAGATGCCCATATGTGTTGGTCCCTGTAATGTGAAATATTGCTTGGATGAAATTCTTGTTAGCATGAATATTGGTGAGTGTTATAGAACGAGCATCCCATAGGAATGCAAGGCCTCCGGACCCTCCATCTGCATCTACAACCACATTGAGACCTCCTAGCCATGCTTTTGCTGCAATCCTTTCTAGAGCACTTGAGTTGCATTTTGTTTCTTGTATAAAACGAATTTGTGGTTTTTCTTGCTTTATCATTTTTTTAAGAAGTCTTCCTTTCCCTAGGCCATTAAGCCCTCTGACATTCCATGATATTAACTTCATTGGGAAGAGTTTTGGATGGAGTCGTAATACTTCGTTAGCTTGGAGTATCTGCCAAACTCCACTAACATTGCTCCTACTCTGATTGTTCGTTGAAGATCAATTTTTCTTCCACGTTTTTGATGTCTTTGGTGATAAGTCTTCCATCCCAAGGGCTTCCCATCTGAATACCTAGAGATTTTTGCTTATGTGCCTGAGATAAGATCTCCTCCAAGTCCTTTACCTGTTGATCTGGAATTTTGTCAAAATTTTTTGCGTTGCATGCCTGCTCGAGGCCTTGAATGTCTAGTTTTCCAATGTCTATATTTTCTTGGTCCTCCTCCATGACCTGAGAGTCATTTTGCTCTTCATTGATTTCTGCTGCTATTCTGGAGTCAAATTTTATATTGTCTTCCTCCATTCCTTGAAGATACCATGCTAGGGCTTTAAGCTTAGCTGAATAAAAGGGGTTGATGATCCCTGGATTTGTTGGGATCATCATGGAGTCTATGTGCACTAGTTGTTTATCCTTCTTTGCCCCCCGCTCTGAGGGGTGTGGATTAACAGGATTGATTACAGGTTCATCAGCTAAAGCTTCAAAACTATTTCTCGTTTAAGGCTTGGAAGCGCTAGCTTAGGGCTTCCTGGAATTTGGAGCTGCTTTCTTATGGTTTCTCCTGCGGTTGGGTACTTTGGTGAAGCTATCAGATTCAGACTTATTAGTGGCACCTGGGGGGGAGGGTTTTTGAGTTAAGAGACAGTCCCTGAATAGGTGACGCAGGGCGTGACATCGTCTACATCTAAACGAAACATGTTCATAATCAGTCAACTGAATCCATTCATTATCATCATGGAATAAACTTACCGTATCCGGGAGCGCCTTGTTGAGGTTCATGTACATGCATATTCTTGCATAAGAGGTGTATCTACGGATTTTTGTTTCCTCTGCTACTTTGATAAACTCTCCTAGAACATTACCTATTTCTTGGAGAGATATCTCCTCCCAATACTCCACAGGAAGCGAATAAAGCCGAATCCACACAAGAGCCCAACTGAGATCCTCTTTGTCAGGGTTGAAGCGCTCTACCCATCCTCTGAGATGCAATCTAGCGGCATTGAAGAAATACGAACCTCCATCCAATACCCTATTTTTATCCTCCAAACAGTTAAAAATGGCTGTAAAAAATCCTTTGGGTCCCAACTACAGTGTGATATGTCCTTTTGGGCTCCATTTCACCGTTATCCAGCCTCGCAGCACCTTCTCAGTTGGCCATATTCCTATGAACTTGCCTATTAGCACATGATCCCACATGTATTGTATTTGAGCATTGATGCGTTCGCTGGGAAATTCTTCTTTTGGTCGTTCTGCTGCCATTGGCTTACATGTGGTCGATCTTACTCTGGGTTGTGCTTTGTCGTCTTTTTTTCCTGTTGTTGGTTCAGATCCGCGCTATCCCCGTTCTGAACCTCTTGATGTTCACCTTCCTTATTTTTATGCCTTTCTTCATTGTTCGTTGGGGGAGATGTTGCGCCCTCCCCCTGGGGGGATTCATTGGTCCTTCAACTGCTTTAATGGATTTGTAATGGCTCTAAAGTGTCGTACCTGGCCATTCTGCAAGACATTGGGGAGGTTTGCCATTGCAGATGATTCAGAAACCCTAGTGTGCTGGTCCGCCAAACCGCTCTCCTTCCGAAGAGATCCCTAGCATGTAGATATTGCTCTATATGAAATTTTAATTTTAAAATCGTTATACACCACAAAGTCTAAAATTAAATTACTTGTATTTGTTTTAATCCTTCTAATTAACTTTTTTCACTTGACATTAAATAAGTTACATATTAAAATAAAAG
>APFE030529721.1:15239-28953 GCA_000404065.3 Pinus taeda
TTAGGATTATTAATAACTATATAAATATTATCAAACAAATTTAGGATCTACCATATATGTGAGAATAGGAACATCGAGGATAAAAACCACTTCCTCTTAGAGTGCCCCACGTACAAGCACATTGGATCTCAGTTTCACAATCTTCGTTACAATACTGACCTTCCTAGGCTTTTAGAATGTCAAAATTATAGTGAGTTCGGGAGGCTCCTCTCCAAGCTTTTTGAGCATAGGAATCAAATCTTAAATCAAAATAAATAATTTGTTTCGTTAGGTCCAATAGACCAATGTTTGATCTCAATGAAGGTTAACCACCACCATCATCATCATCATCAAATATTAACAACCAGATTATTTATATATATTTATTGTATAAATATTATATTTAATATTATAATAGTTATATAACTCATCAATATATTTAATTTCATAATAAACATAATCTTACATAATATTGTAGATTAATCATTTATTATTTAAAAAAAATCAAAATTATATAAAAATTATAAAAAAAAAATAATAACCACATATTGTATTTCATGTTTTATAAAAAAATATATAATAATAAAATAATATAGATTGGATCATTTAATAATACTAATAATAATAATTGATGCTATCAATATTATACAAATATTAATTATTATTATAACTAATAATATATCATTTATTCGATGAAAATTTAAAGATTTATAATTATAGGAATTATTAATATATATAATATTACAACGAGATATTTCATAATATTATTATATTAATTTATATATAATTATAAATCCTAAATTATTAATTATACTAGAATTAGGCTTCTAATAATATTAAATTATTCATTATATCATTAAGCCAATATATATATAAAATTATAAAAAAATAACAATTATATAATAATAATAATAATATTTGATTATGATCTTGGGGTTTGTATACATTGGGTTTATGAAGGAGGAAGATTTTTTAGGAGCGACAGATGCGGGCAAATAGCTAAGGTTCCCAGGGTTTTACAGGTGTTGTTCTCCGTGGAAGGGCATAAAGGAAGGAGCTCCACTCCCTCCTACAAGCAGGTTGTGGCTAGCAGAGGTAAGAAACCAATAGAAAATGACAAAGCTCCTAGAGAAGAAGGGAAAAGGAAAATTGAAGAGGAGCAAGACTGTACCAAATCAAGGGAGAATAATAGCAGAAAAGAAAATGAGGAAGAAGACAAGGAATAGGGAACAAAGGACAAAGCACAAAAGGAACCATGTAAACCCAAAGTTGCGATCCCACCCAGAGTAGTTTTAAATGATCCTGCTTTGCAGGCACACAGGGACCACATGCAAAATATGCAATCATTTGTAAATTCATGGGATTATGGCCCATTGGAAAAGTTTTACAGACATGGATTAAATACCACTGGAAACCAAAAGGAAGCATAGACCTGAGGTCTTTACAAATATTGAAGATAAAGACATATAGTTTTAAGGAGGGCCCTACTTCTATGTAGCAGCAAGCCTCTATATGTTGCCATGGATTATGAATTTTGTCCCAGAGCGTGAGACTTTTACTTCGGTCCCGGTATGGGTAAGAATCTACTCTCTACCTCTTGATTACTGGCAAACGGAATCGTTATCTGCCATAGGAAATAAATTAGGGTGCTTTGTCAAAGCATCTAAGGCCACTAGAAGGGGAAAATACACTTCTTTTGCAAGAATATGTGTGGAGATGGATCTCTCTAGAACTCTACTAGATGAGGTAATCTTGGAAGTTTTTGATGAAGAATGGGTGCGAATAGTTGATCTAATAATCACCCTATAAGTGATCTCAGTTAAGAATTATTAAATGGAGGTATTACAGACTCATGTGCTAGTGTGTGTCTAGATTATTTAAGCAATGGATTGATTAGATTGCAAATACATAGACACTTGAAATGGAAGACAACAGAGAAACATAGCAAGCAAACATAAGAACATAAGAAATTAATAAGGAGTTCACCTTATTCTCTAGGGCTACATCTCTAGTCCAGCTTTCAGTGGTGGCCTTCTTTTATTGTGTATTAAAGCAGAGAATTACAAAGAAGGAGCTCAATATGAGTCTCCTATCACGGGATAGTTTGGCAGGGTGGTTCTTGGATTTCCCAAGCCACTAAAGTACACAGACTCTTGGCCTTACTAGCTTTTTGACCTCTCGAGTCTACAATGGAAGGAGCCCAATGTGGTGCTTAGTCCTGACAAATCCCCTTTAGGGATGGCTCGAATTTCTCAAGCCCTCTGGTGCTCGACGCTGCTGTTGGTCAGCTCAACCCTCTGTCTTCTTATTACTTTTTGCTTTCTCTGTCTGCTTTCTTTTTTCTTCTGTGTGTGTGTGTGTGTCCCTTCTGCTGGTCTGTGCATGGCTTTAAAGCCACTCAAGCTCATGGATATTCGATTCCTCTTCCAACTCCATCGGATCGCCTACTACAGCTTCTCTTGGAGTTCCCTGTCTTGGCGTCATCATCAAACTCTCAAGGAGTGGCCACTTGCCCTCCTGTGAACTGCACCAGCTTGCTTCATCGGTTTAGTTCTTCAGTTACGTTGTGGAATAAGTCATCTGCCACCTTGGCAATCAACGCGAACCTCAAATTCTGTTAAATCACAGCTTAATCCCTCATTACATCCAGTCTTACCATCAGGCATGATAACAACCATTAGATCTGGATCCACCAGATCCAATGCCATCAGCTCATTTCTCATGGTTGACTTGCTCGACCATTAGCGTGTGATGAGTGGTAGTTTTCTCTCACCTCCACTTGCCACGCATCGGGCGCTGAGTGGGATCGTTCTATTTTCAACAAATCTGCTTACCGCCCAAGGGTGCCCCCGATGAATACCACCGGTTTTTTAGAGCATGGATCCCACCTTATCCTTTAGCCTTTTTCCCCACGGTTTTCCCTAATCCCATGCGACTGAGTGCTCGGGGCCCATCCTTTTTAAGGGTTTTTGCCGAGGGATGCGCGATTAGCACTAATTGCGAATCAAAACTCCCTCCGTTTCCTGATCCAGGCTTCCCAAGAGCTAATTTCGCCTCCAGCGCAGTCTCCATGGGCCTCAGTCAATGTGCTTTGACTGAGGTCCTCGTTGTTCCACGTTGGCTGCCAACTGCCACTATTTTAGAGGTGTTTTTGATTGCTACTTTCAATTCTTTGAAGTCTATCCCGACCTGGTACAACCATGGTTCTTTTGATTATTCTTTATGGATCTAATTTGGGTCACGGCCTTCCCACTGAAAAGCTTTTGGACCACCAGAAGTTGGTTTTTTTTCAAGCATCAACCAAGTGAGGGTACTGTTGTCTCACTTGCCCAATCTCAATCTACTTTGCACTACTCAGCTTTGAACCTTTGAGTCCAATTCTGAGGTACTCAACATCTCCTCTAGCGTTGTGCTCACCTTCCTGTCTAAGACTGTGTCTTCCTACAATTCATTCAGATATTCAGGTAGCAAGTCATCTAGAGAAGGCAATTGACTTTTCTCTTCAGGATCCTCAACCATTGAAGGTTCAAACAATCTCAAGCAATCTGCATTTACGACTGAGTAGATGTGCATGTAAGCTGGTAGATCAAGGCGAAAAGCATTTTCACCTATCCTCTTAAGTATCTTGAAGGGTCCATACTTGATAGGCTTTAGCTTTTTACCTTGACCTTGCATCCTGTCCTTGTTGATATATAGCCAAACCTGGTCACTAACTTGGAAACCATGCTCCACCTGATGCTTGCCATGCCTTGCCTTGTATTTGGCTGGGCTCCTTTCCAGCTGTTCCTATTCTACCTGGTGGATTTTCTGGATTTGTTCAATGAACCTAGTTGCCTTGTACACATCACTATGTCCATAAACGGTGGTATCTTTACCAAAGACAAAATCCAAAGGAGACCTTGGTGTGAAACCAAAATAGGTTTCAAAAGGAGATCTCTATGTAGAAGAATGTTTTTCTCTATTGTAAGCATGTTGCACATAACACAAGTGTTCATCCCAAAGCTTAGGATGTTTGCTGCAATATCCTCTAAGTAGTTGAATCACTGTGCTATTAACTACTTATGTCTGGCCATCAGTTTCTGGATGAAAAGCTGTACTTTTCTTCATTTGGGTGTCCATTAGCTCCCACAGACTTGACCAAAACTCCCCCACAAATCGGGTGTCTCAATCAGATACAATAGAAGTGGGTAACCCAAAATGAACCCATACATGTTCAAAGAATAGTTTTGCAATTTGTTCAGCTGTAATCTGCTTATTACAAGGTATGAAAATGCACATTTTGTTGAACCTATCCACAACCACATACAGATAATCATGATCTTTTCTAGACTTAGGCAACCCCTCAACAAAATCCATGGAAACACTTTCCCAAGGGTGAGAAGGAACTGGTAATGGAGTGTACAAGCCTAGTTTTCTATTGCTGGGCTTGCTTTTGGCACACATAGTACACCCTCTCACATATCTAGAAACTGTCTCATTCATTTTTGGCCAATAACAAAATCTTTGCAGCTGTGCAACTATCTTACTTACCCCAAAGCGACCTGATATCAGAGAAGTATGTGCCTCTCTAATTTTCTTTACTCTCTCTGTTTATGGAATGAAGAGTTTCCCACAATGATATAAGAGTCGGTCCTTCACATGATAATCCAATTCTTTTACCCTTTTGCCTTAACTCAAAGTTGCATATACATCTTTAAAGTCTATATCTTGAGCATATTGTTCAATGTAGCTTTCATGTAGTACAAAATTATGCTTAAGCATAGTAGATGCATTTATAATGGGTCTAGATAACATGTCTGCAACTTTGTTATGTATGCCCTTTTTATATCTGATAACTAAATGAAACTGTTGTAGAAAACCCATCCATCTATAGTGTCTTGATTACTGCAACTTAGTTTGGGAGTGTAGATATGAATGCGTTGATGATCAGCTATGCTATCTATCTCTTTGCCCATTAAGTAATGTTTCCACTTTTTCACACTCTGAACTAATGCATACAATTCTTTATCATAGGTAGGATAGTTAACTACTGTAGGATTAAAAGTCTCAGTATGATAACATTTGGGTTTACCATGCCGTGTCAACACCGCTCCCATGGCATAGTCACTGGCATCTGTTTGGATCTCAAATGGTCTTTGTAGATCAAGCAGTGCTAGTACAGGTGCCATACTAATCTTTTTCTTTCAAGGTGTCGAAGGATTTTTGATGTTTGCCTTCCCACTGAAACACCTTGTTCAATACTGTCAAAGCATGTAAGGGAGCTGCAATTGAGGAAAAGTTAGAAATGAACTTCCTCCAATATTGTGCTACTCAGAAGCTTCTCACTTCTGTAGCAGACTTGGGTTTAGGCCAGTTTACAATGACTGCCACTTTAGAGGGATCTATTTTCAATTCACCACCCCCTACTATATGACCCAAATAAGTTAGAGATGTTTTGCCGAATTCACATTTTGAGAGTTTAACATAAAGTTTTTCTCTTTCCAAAACATCTAATGTTTTCTTAACATGTTTTTAGTGTTCTTCCCATGTTTTACTAAAAATCAGAATGTCATCCAGATACACAATATCAAAATCATCAAGAAAAGGTCTGAGTACATCATTCATTAATCTCATGAAAGTAGCAGGTGCATTGGTCAAGCCAAAAGGCATAACCAGCCACTCATACAATCCCTGCTTTGTTTTGAAAGCAGTCTTCCATGCATCTTGTTCTGCAACTCTAACCTGATGGTATCCACTATGCAAATCCAGCTTGGTGAAATAAATGACTTCCTTCAATTGATCTAAAAGATCATCTATGCGAGGAAGGGGATAACGATTTTTGATTGTTATCTTATTTAGGGCTCGGTAGTCAATGCACATTCTCCACAAGCCATCTTTATTTCTCACCAAAACGATTGGTGACCCACATGGTGATGTGCTAGGCCTGATGAACCCCTTCTCGAGCAACTCCTGCACCTGCTTCTTGATTTTGGCATTCTCTAAAGCATACAACTTGTACATTCCAATGTTAGGCAATGGAACATCTTGCTGCAAAATAATATCATGTACTATTTCCTTTTTGGGTGGCAGACCTTTAGGTTCCTGAAACAAGACATCATACTCTGAAACAATCTCTTCTATATCATCTTGCTGCTTAGCATTATAGCCCTCAAATACATTGGTTTGATCAGGTTTCTTTTCCTTTACAACCATTAATAAGAATTGTTTGCATGAATTTATCATTCTTTTCATCTGCCCTGAGTTTATGAGAGTATAATTATTCTTGAGCTTGTGATATCTTACAAAGTATTCGATTCCATCTTTAACAAGTAGATACTTGTTCTTATCTCTATAGAAAATAGCTTTTCTATCATACAAGTAAGGGCTTCCTAAAACAATTCCACATATATCCAAAGGAATAATTTCTAACTCAACCTCATCTACAAATGCTGACCCAAAAGAAAACTTGAGTTTGCATTGCCTAGTCACTTGTAGTTGTGCTTTATCATTCAACCATCCTAATGGATATGGTTTCTTGTGAGGTGTAGTTGCTAATCCCAAATTCTTTACAATTGCTTCGGAAATCAAATTTACTTGTGAGCCACTGTCAAACAAAGTATCAATCTTTTGATATTTGGAAACAACTCAAATATGGAAAAGCTCATGTCTTTTTCTCTCGTGTTCTTCATCAATAATAGATTGAGCATAATTACTAGTAGATGCTTCAGAATTCTTACCTTTTATACCTGTGGCTGCAATGATTGTTTCGTCTCCCTAGTCTGGCCCCAAATATTTCTGAATAGCTGCAATAGTCTTCTTCTTCTTGCCCTCAGACTTCTTAGGTCTCAGCTCTAGATGTAGAATCCAACAATGCTCATCATCATGCCCCTCCTTTTTACAGTAAGTGCATGGAGCTTTGCTTTTCTGTGCAGTGTTCACCTTCCTTGCTTTCCACTTATGATTTCTTTTCTCCTTGCTCTTGCTTGCAGTGGGTTGGGATGGTCCCCCAACTTCTGGATTTCCATTCCTTCCTCTAGCTTCTAGATGAGTAGCTTGTACAGATACCTCATCTATACTAGTGGGATTAAACACGAGGATGGTATGCCTCATGTAGCTATGTAGACCACCAATGTACTTCAAAAGAGTCTTTGGTGAGTCTAATGAGATCCCTAGAATCAATGCTCTCTTTCTAAATTCTTGAGTGTACCCTTGCACACTTTGCCCTTTCGACTGCTGAAGAGTTTGCTAACTCATCATGGCTTGTTGCATGTAGGCCTACAGATAGAACTGCTTCTTGATTGCAGAAACAAATTCAATCCAGACAGAGATAGTCTTACCACGTCTTTTCATGTTATAGCTTGGGTTCTACCTTCCCACCAAACCAAGGCAGTGCCTCCTAGCATAGGCTTGCCAGTTGAATTTTGCTCTTGTCTGAATCGATGTTCTATACTCTGCAATACACATCAATTTGTCTAATCCAATTTTCCATTTTTTTAGCATTTAACTCTCCATCATATATAGGAAAATTGAACTTAACATCTAACTTAATCAAAGATGCTTTCTTATTATGCACATGGCTATTAGAAGGTGTGAGAAAGTTTTCCTCTTTCCCTTTTCCTTTTGAGTGGTCATGGGAATGAGACTCATCTTCTTCTTTATCTTGTTTAGAACCTGATGAATCTTCATCCTTATGCTTTCTAAAGTCCCTGTACATTTCTTCTACCATAGACTTTATAGCTAGGAAACTTTTTATGAATTGAGGGCCTGGCCCCACAGAACCTTCCTTTGACATTGTCTTCCAAGGATAGACTCTCCCAATTTCAGGATTAGTTTCGACCAACTCTCCTTCTCCTAATTTGAGCTTTGATCTAGTGAGCATTCAACAGCTAAACCAACACAAGCTTGTCTAACCTTACAACCTAAAGCTTTGATACCACTTGATTTGATAATCACCCTACAAGTGACCTTAGTTAAAGATTTATTAAATGAAGGTATTACAGACTCATATGTTGGTGTGTGTGTCTATGTTATTTAAGCAACGGATCGATCAGATTGCAAACACACAGACACTTGAAATGGAAAACAGTAGAGAAATATAGTAAGAAAATATAAGAACACAAGAAATTAATAAGGAGTTCACCCTATCCTCTAGGGCTACATCTCCGGTTCAGCTCTCAGTGGTGGCCTTCTTTTATTGTGTCTTTAAGCAGAGAATTACAATGAAGGAGCTCAATATGAGTCTCCCAAAACAGATTGGCTTGGCAGGGTGGTTCTTGGATTCCCCAAGCCAATAGAGTACACAGACTCTTTTCCTTGCCAACTCTTTGACCTCTTTGGTCTGACAAATCCTCTCAGGGATGGCTCGAATCTCTCAAGCTCTCTGGTGCTCGACGTTGCCTTTGTTTAGCTCAACCCTCTGTCTTCTTTTTGCTTTTTGCTTCACTGATTCTTCTCTTCTCTGTCTTCCATCTGCGGTGTTCCTCTCTAGGTGTCCTTTCTGTTCTCTATTTATGGCTTTAAAGCCACTCGAGCTCATGGCTGTTCGATTCCTTTTCCAACTTCATCAGATTGCCTGCTACAGCTGCGCTTGGAGTTCCCTATTTCGGCATCATCATCAAACTCACAGGGAGCGACCACTTGTCCTCCTGCAAACTACTCCAGCTTGCCTCGTCGGTTTGTTTCTTCAGTTACGTTATGGAATGAGTCATTTGCCACCTTGGCCATCAATTCGGACTTCAAATTCTTTCATATCGCAGCTTAATCCCCCCTCAATTCCATCTTCTCCATCGGGCGCGATCTCAGCCATTAGATCTGGAGCCTCGAGATCCAACGTCATCCGCTCATTTCACGCGGTTGACTTGCTCGACCGTTAGCACGCGATAAGCGGTGGTTTTCTCTCTCCTCCGCTTGCCACGCGTCGGGCGCTGAGTGGAATCACTCCGTTTTCGTAAAAAATTCTTACTGCCCAGGGATGCCTGCAATCAATACTGCCGGTTTTTGGAGCGTAGGGCTTGCCTTTACCTTTAGCCTTTTCCCCATGGTTTTCCTAGCTCTCATACAACCGAGTGCTTGAGGCTTCCCCCATTTTAAAAATTCCCTCTGTTTCTCGATCCGGGCCTCCCAGGGGCTAATTTTGCCTCCCGCGCAGTCTCCATGGGCCTTAGTCAGTGTGCTTTGACTGAGGTCCTCGTCGTTCCACATTGGTTGCAACTGCCACTAGTTTAGAGGTGTTTTTGATCGTTGTTCTAAATTCTTTGAAGTCTGTCCCAACCTAGTACAACCATGGTTTGTTTGATTAGTCTTCATGGATCTAATTCAGATCAGCGACCCCTCACAAGGTGTCAGGGCTTCTGATTGTAGTGCTGCAGAGACTTTAGGCTGGCCACTTCTTTGACTAGGTTGGTTTTGTGTATAAGGGTATGGTGTCCCAACTTACACAGGTGCGATAGGGTTAGGCAAAGAGTTTCTACTATGCGAGCATTTTGTGTAGTGTCTTGTATGAGAGGGTAGTGATTCTATGGCCTTTTTTTGTAGTGCCGCAAGGTCCTATTAGAGACCCACAAATTAGTTGGTGGGCTCTAGTGATGCCGTAGGCTAGTGGTAGTATCGTGAGGTGTTATTGGAATGCCACTATGGAGGGTTGGTTTAGATCCAACCCTCATATGATTCTAGAGTACCCCTATTATGGTGTGGACTTTAAGGGCGATCCAGAAATGGGGCTTCCTTGTTGTGATGCTTGGGGGCCAGCAGGTATGTGATTTGTGATTTTTGCATTTGTGCTTTTTTTACATGTATACATATGATGCACATTTTTTATGATGCTGACACCATGTATGTTTACTTGTAGATGTGGGACCTCGTGGACGACCATTGGCGTGCTTGGTAGGAAACGATCCTCAGTGCATGGGTGTTGCTGGTGTAGCTACTGTGTCTTAGGGATGGAAAGATTCCAGGGCTCAGGAGGGGCGTGAGAGACTGACGCAGCATCGTTGGCTAGATATTGGTGGTCCCTATGGAGAGGGAGGTAGCTCCTTCACCTTAGTGGAGATGGTTAGGTTGCGGGAGCATGCCGAGGTAGTATAGGCTCCAACAATGGTTGCAGAGGCTACAAAGGCTCTAGTGAGGGGCTCAGAGGATACATGGGGTTGAGTAGTCACCCTAGTGTGAGGGATGATTGAGGAGGAGTGGGATGGTTTAGGGGAGGAGATTGTGGAGACAGTTCTGGCACGCGACAGAGTACAACGGCTGACTCTTTGTCACTTCGTGCTGGTGGTAGCGACTCCACATACCCTCCTAGTAATAGATGAGGCAGTTGGGCCTCCGAGAAGGGGTGTAGGGGCACAACCCTAGATAGAGTTTTTGTATGTACCAGGGCAAGCATCCATTATGAGGATGCTCCCTTATTTTTATGACCTATTTTTCCTGGCCTTGAGGTAGCAGATGTGTATATTTTTTGTACTAATATACATTTTGATATATATTATAAATATATATATATTATATATATATATATTAATATATATATATATATATATATATAAATATATGAGATATGATTTTTTGTGGCTCTTATGATGTGCCTTGATGTGTATGCTTCTATAAATGTGATGTATGTTTGCATTTATATGATGGATATTATGTTGATGATTCATGTTTCTTGATGGTGATATAGATGTGATACATGCCAATCTAGGATTTGATTAGCTATGCGGTCAACTATATGATTTTGATTTCTTGGTATATGTATAAATGTGATATGATAAAAACCATGAGCTAATATCTTTGCATTCAAATATTTCCGAAAGAGACATGGATCATGAAATTTGAAGGTTCTATTCAAATGTGATACAACAAGTTGGGTGTTATCACTAAAAAGATTTCAAAAGAAAAGGGTAAGGTAAGGAAGAATTGGTTTTGGTCATTCTCATGCTCCTTTCATGCATAAGAAGTACTTGGCAAACTCAGGGTCAGCATACATCAGATTTCTTTGAAGGCTCAAACAAGATTTGAAGGGATTGCATACTTATTATGTGGTCTTGGAGTTGGGCATCTATTCAACTTCATATTGAATATGTGCACTGGAGAGTTGTCTGACCGGAAGAAGATTTTGTTGGGTACAAAAGCTATCACCTTGAGGACCTTTCACTCTAAGAACACAACACATGTTTTTGCAGCATCAGACAGGCCAATAGTTATTTACAGTAGCAATTAGAAGTTGCTGTATAGCAATGTGAATCTTAAGGAAGTCAATCACGTGTGCCTTTTCAATTCAGTTTCCTTTCCAGACAGCCTTGCATTGCAAAAGAGAACCTGCTTACTATTGGGTAAATTGATGACCAATTCTCAAAGTTTGTTTTCAAAGCCAAGAAGGCCTATGACTAGGCATTTAAGAATATTACAAGAGGCAGAGCCAAAGGTAAAGGAGACAGATTGAGGACCTACAAATTCATTTGAGCAAACTAGGAGGACAATCTCAGCATAAAAGAACCGGGTTGTAAGTGATTGGAGCCTTAACATAATTTTGGTTAGAACATTTCCTTTTCGAAGTTGTTTATGGATGAATTATGTAAAATATATGTGGTCTATTGGCATAAGATGAAGCTATGAAGAAATCACAAGAAGAATATGTTTTTTGAAAAAACTGTGTTTTTTTATTCACACAGAAGTTTCGTAGCGCGCTATGAAACTGTTGTAGTTGCATATTATGACTTGATGGACCAATTTTGAGAGACAAAAAGTAAATATTTATGAAGAAATATTTATGAAAGGGAGCGTTTACAATTTTTAAACATCCAACAAGGGAAAAACAAGTAGCAGAAGGTCGAAGACAGGAATAAAAATGAAACTCTAAAAAGGAGGAACTTTGTCTCCTAGTTTCTACCAGTCAACCTCTATAAGAGTTTCTGAGCAGTGGAAAATGCCTCCCTGAAAAGTGAAAGATGTTTTCATTCCTAAGGTACTGAAGTACAAAAACCTCTTCTACTTTCTTCAAATCCATTAGTATCTGGGAGAAATGATGGACCAAAGTTGCGCTACGAAACTGCTGTAGGTGCAGTTTTTCAAAAATCAAAATTTCCTGTTTTACATGTCTTCTTCAAGGATCGATTCTGGACAGCTGGAGAATTATTTTAAAAACACCAAGAGATTTTTTTGTTCTAGACATCCTGGACTACAAAAACCTCCTTCAGTTTCCTCAAATACATCATGATCCGGGAGAAATGAAGGACCAAACTTGCGCTACGAAACTGCTGTAGGTGCAGTTTTTCACAAGTATATTTCTCTGTTTTACACTTGTTTTTAAAAGACACATTTTGGGCGATAGGAAAGGTCTTTCAAAACACTAAGAGAGGTTTTTTTTCAGCACTGATTGGTTCACAAAAACCTCCTTCAGTTTTTCCAAATACATTTTTTATCAGAAGTTATGAGCTCTGTCCTAAGACACATTTTTCATCCAGAACAGAGGAAGGAACAGTCTCCTAGTTTCTAGGAACATCAAAGGGATGAGTCATCAAGGGCCAGATGGAAGGTTATGAGCACCATCAAGTTCGACTTCATGGAGTTTTAGGTGTCAAAGAATGTTTTAAATGTTTAGATAAGGTTGTTGTAATCATGATGAAGAGATAGAATCCTAATTGTCTTAGGTCTCTAAAACTGTTAGTTAGCAGTCAGTTGTATTTATTAGTTAGTTTTAAATGTTAATAGGTGTCATCATAGCAAGGAGAATTCGAATTTACCTCATGCTAGAGGAGTAATATCAATCAGGTAGAATAGCTCTATAAATAAGAGAAAGAGAAATGTACAAAGGGTTAGAAATTTTATGGAAAAGCTTGTATTTGGCTTGTGTAAGACTCAGTTTCAGTAATACATATTTGGCTTTACTTCTTAGGATTCATGAGGGATTTTTTATGTTCAGAATATGTGATGTTGTCCTTTCCTTAATTTCTTGTAGTGTTATGGATGTATAATCACTCAGAATTCACTGAATGTGCTTTGACTTCCTATATACATTTATAAACTGTGTGGTCCTATATGAGTTTATGTTCTGAATGTTTAAATGTTGAATGCCCTGACTTCCATGTAAGGTTGAGCTCATTGTTTTATTGAGGTGTGTTGACTCCATAAGCCCAATGGATAGTAATTAAAAGTGTTTCCACCATTTATATTTCTCAGAGTTATTCTATTAGAGTTAGCCATCTTATCTTTAATCAAAATCATTAACCCATCTAGAGAGAGCCCTCTCAGGTTGAGGAGGCTAAGCCTCTGCCTAAAGTAGGTTTGAAACAGTTACTTGAAGTCTTCCTGGTCTGCAGCCTTCCAGGGTCTGATTTTGAGATAACATTTTCGTGCGTCTGCCGGGAGCCTGAAGCTTATTCTTTCCCGAAATCAAGAGGCTGAACTTTTGAAGGTAGCAGGAGCTCAGACATCTCTTTGAGGCTGCAAAACTACCTTGGCGACTCCACACATCAAATAACAAATTGGAAGGTGACTCCACTGCTAGAAGATCAGTAGCTTGATGAAGTTTCAAGATGAGTTCCACTGCAATAATGAATGCCAGGTATGCTCCTATGAATCGGTCTCGTATCCCTGGTTTTCCAAATCCTATGCCAAAGGTTGATTGGTTAGAGGATATTCCGATATTCAAAGATGAAAAGAAAGACAATGCTGCTCTTCATTTGGTTAGGTTTCATATGCATGTACGCAATCTTAAGGTTCAGTTTCCTGAGGATTGTCTCATGAGGATGTTTATGACCACTTT
>APFE030529721.1:30079-63223 GCA_000404065.3 Pinus taeda
ACACAACAAGAAGAAATACTGGAAGATAGATTTTATAATCCTCAGGCAGAGGAAAAGGTTGTTCAATTTTGTGTTTCATTGCAGCAGCTTACATCAATGAATGATCATAATAAGGAGGAAAATTACATTGTTTGTGGGAACCATTTAGAAGAGCAGTTGGATAGCATATCAAAGAAATCGTGTGTGGCTAAGAATCAATTGTCTAAAGATGTAGAATGTTATGATGATCATCAAAATAACCATGTCCTCTTTGACCCAATAAATGAATACATGGACAAGCTTTGCACATCAATTTTTCATTTTCATTTGCATTATGAAGAGAAGGTATATTATGAGTTGATTTGGTCATCTCACTACCATAGTTATTTTGAGGTTGAATGCAGTCAAGAGCCTCCAATATCAGAAAGGACAATTGATTGGCTTTATTGGAAATATCATGTTGCTTGACCTAAAGTGGAAAATGCAGCTAGTAGGTAGGTAGGAAAATGCAAATAAGCTCAAGGTTGACTGAGCATTTTTTTTTAGTAGATATAGACTTCTTTTTCATACAGTGATCATCAAGCTTAAGCCTGAGGTGAAGGCCCAAGAAACTTAAAGGAGATGCTTGTCAAATAAATTTTTGTTTATCATAAGAGGATAAGGCACTGGAACTACAGGTTCTTAGTGAACCACAAGGGCACACTATCCCAAGTGGAGCCACTGTTATCACTAAAAAGATTTCAAAAGAAAAGGGTAAGGTAAGGAAGAATTGGTTTTGGTCATTCTCATGCTCCTTTCATGCATAAGAAGTACTTGGCAAACTCAGGGTCAACATACATCAGAGTTCTTTGAAGGCTCAAACAAGATTTGAAGGGATTGCATACTTATTATGTGGTCTTGGAGATGGGCATCTATTCAACTTCATATTGAATATGTGCACTAGAGAGTTGTCTGACCGGAAGAAGATTTTGTTGGGTACAAAAGCTATCACCTTGAGGACCTTTCGCTCTAAGAACACAACACATGTTTTTGCAGCATCAGACAGGCCAATAGTTATTTACAGTAGCAATTAGAAGTTGCTGTATAGCAATGTGAATCTTAAGGAAGTCAATCACGTGTGCCTTTTCAATTCAGTTTCCTTTCCAGACAGCCTTGCATTGCAAAAGAGAACCTGCTTACTATTGGGTAAATTGATGACCAATTCTCAAAGTTTGTTTTCAAAGCCAAGAAGGCCTATGACTAGGCATTTAAGAATATTACAAGAGGCAGAGCCAAAGGTAAAGGAGACAGATTGAGGACCTACAAATTCATTTGAGCAAACTAGGAGGACAATCTCAGCATAAAAGAATCGGGCTGTAAGTGATTGGAGCCTTAACATAATTTTGGTTAGAACATTTCCTTTTCGAAGCTGTTTATGGATGAATTATGTAAAATATATGTGGTCTATTGGCATAAGATGAATCTATGAAGAAATCACAAGAAGAATATTTTTTTTGAAAAAACTGTGTTTTTTTATTCACGCAGCAGTTTCGTAGCGCGCTACGAAACTGCTGTAGCTGCATATTATGACTTGATGGACCAATTTTGAGAGACAAAAAGTAAATATTTGTGAAGAAATATTTCTGAAAGGGAGTGTTTACAAGGTTTAAACATCCAAAAATGGAAAAACAAGTAGCAGAAGGTCGAAGACAGGAATAAAAATGAAACTCTAAAAAGGAGGAACTTTGTCTCCTAGTTTCTACCAGTCAACCTCTATAAGAGTTTCTGAGCAGTGGAAAACGCCTCCCTGAAAAGTGAAAGAGGTTTTCATTCCTAAGGTACTGAAGTACAAAAACCTCTTCTACTTTCTTCAAATCCATTACTATCTGGGAGAAATGATGGACCAAAGTTGCGCTACGAAACTGCTGTAGGTGCAGTTTTTCAAAAATCAAAATTTCCTGTTTTACATGTCTTCTTCAAGGATCGATTCTGGACAGCTGGAGAAGTATTTTAAAAAAACCAAGAGAGGTTTTTGTTCTAGACATCCTGGACTACAAAAACCTCCTTCAGTTTCCTCAAATACATCATGAGCCGGGAGAAATGAAGGACCAAACGTGCGCTACGAAACTGCTGTAGGTGCAGGTTTTCACAAGTATATTTCTCTGTTTTACACCTGTTTTTCAAAGACACATTTTGGGCGATAGGAAAGGTGTTTCAAAACAGAAAGAGAGGTTTTTGTTCAGAACCGATTGGTTCACAAAAACCTCCTTCAGTTTGTCCAAATACATTTTTTATCAGAAGTTATGAGCTCTGTCCCAAGACACATTTTTCAGCCAGAACAGAGGAAGGAGCAATGTCCTAGTTTCTAGGAACATCAAAGGGATGAGTCATCAAGGGCCAGCTGGAAGGTTATGAGCACCATCAAGTTCGACTTCATGGAGTTTTAGGTGTCAAAGAATGTTTTAAATGTTTAGATAAGGTTGTTGTAATCATGATGAAAAGATAAGAATCTAATTGTCTTAGTCTCTAAAACTGCTAGTTAGCAGTCAGTTGTATTTATGTTAGTTTTAAAATTTAATAGGTGTCATCATAGCAAGGAGAATTGAATTAACCTATGAGAGGAAGTAATATCCAGTAGAAAGCTCTATAAAAAGAGAAAGAGCAATGTACAAAGGGTGGAAATTTTAAGGAAAACCTTGTATTTGCTATGTAAGACAGTTCAGAAATACATATTGGCTTTATTCTTAGGATTCATAGGGATTCTTTGTTCAGAATATGTGATGTTGTCCTTCCTAATGTTTGCAGTTAGAATGATTCAAAAACTCAGAATTCACTGAATGTGCTCTGACTCCTGTATACATTATAAACTGTGTGGTCCATATGAGTTTATGTTACTGAATGTTTAAAGATGAATCCCTGACTTCCATGTAAGCGTGAAGCCATTGTTATTGAGGTGTGTTGACTCCATAAGCCCAATGGATAGTAATTAAAAGTGTTTCCACCATTTATATTTCTCAGAGTTATTCTATTAGAGTTAGCCATCTTATCTTTAATCAAAATCATTAACCCATCTAGAGAGAGCCCTCTCAGGTTGAGGAGGCTAAGCCTTTGCCTAAAGTAGGTTTGAAACAGTTACTTGAAGTCTTCCTGGTCTGCAGCCTTCCAGGGTCTGATTTTGAGATAACATTGGGAATCAAGGAATACATGCAGGTGATTGATACTTAGATGGGAGGCATCAACCAAGAGGCCTATGATGACGAGCATTCGAATTAATTGTTGGTAGCTAACCCTATACATAGTCCATTGGTGAGACATGGTGTGTGCTCAGGAGAGTATATGGCCTAGGCTACTGCAGCGAGGTTTTACAAACATCGAGAAGCACCATTAGTGAACCCGTGATCATAGGCTGGAAGATGATCCATCTGTGACACATGATGGGAGAAAGGTTTTAGATTGTATCTGTGATGAATTGGTCATCATAAAAAAATAAGTCATGGTGCATACGTTTTCATTCTAGGGCTACTTGCAATGCTATGGATGACTTTTCTTAAGATAGAGCCCATTGACGGGATCTTTGAGGCAATGGAGTATAAATACTCAATATTTAACATATAATGATGTATATACATTATTAATGAATAAGATGATGATACAATTGTGGGAGGCCCCTGGCTTTATGTTGCCTCAGGTTCCTCTTGGTGAATGGGCATGATCTTTGATCATGACCTTTTGCCTAATTTAACTAATCATTACAGATATTAATTTATTTTACATAACGTTGCCCCCCTCCTGAAAAGATGATTTGTCCTCAAAGAATGCGTAACAACAGATGTTATTGATGAAATACTTCAGTCTCCCAAGAAGCTTCTTCTTTTGGTAAGTTGTTCCACTTGATTAGGTATTCTTTGATTACTCAAGATTGAAGTATCTTTTCCTTGATGGAGATGATGCCTTTTGGTTCGAGAATGACCCTTCCTTCGCCATCTAAATATGGAAGTGTTGTTTGTGCTGATTGATGTTCACCAAGTGCTCTTTTAAGGCAAGATACACGGAAAACGTTGTGAACATGACTTTTATTAGGAAGGCTTAAACTATATGCTACTTGGGTGATCATTTTTTTGATCTAGTATGGTCCATAAAACTTTGGTGCCAATTTTCTTTTCCCTTCTATTTTAAGGACAACTGCTTATAAGGCTTTAGTTTAACAAAGACCCATTCTCCAACTTCAAATTCTCTCTCAGTTCTATTTCGGTAAGCTTGCTTCTTCATATGATTCCTTGCATTATTTAGATTTTCTTTTAGAGTTTGGATGAATTTTTTGGGTTTCCTCGAACTGGTTTTTAACAGCTGGAAGCTTCGTCTTGATGATAGAAAAGTCCTTCCATTTTGGAGGTTCATAACCGTACAAAGCTTGAAATGGAGTCATTTTTGTTGACGTGTGGTAAGTGGAATTGTACCACCATTCAACGAGATGTAACCACTGAACCGACTTATTTTGTTTGTCTGTGGCATAGCGATGTAAGTAGGATTCTAAACATTTATTGACAACTTCTATTTGGCCATTTGTTTGAGGATGGTAAGCTGAAATCATGTTGAGGTAAGTTCCTATATGTTTGAACAATTCCTTCCAAAAATTACCCTTAAATTTGGCATCTCTATCGCTGACAATGACCTTGGGAAATCCATGTAATTTGTAAACATTTTTACAAAATATCTCAGTGATTTGTTTTGCCGAGTATGATTTCCTCATTGCAATAAAGAGAGCATACTTGGTTCTACTACAAGAATTTTATCCTTACCATTAGACACAGGTAAACCTTCAATAAAGTCCATTGATATTTCCTCCCATTTCTGATTCAAGATGTTTAAGGGATGAAGTAGTCTGGGTATCATAATATTTTCATTTTTATTCCTTTGGCATTTATCGCATTCGGCTACATATTAATGAATATCATTGCTCATTCCTTTCCAAAAGAATGATTGGTGTGCGTTATAGTAGGTTTTAAAGAAACCTACATGTCTGACAAATGGTGAATCATGCAACTCTTTGAGAAACTTAGATTTAAATTTGGAATTTGCATTTAGATAAATTCTTCCCTTTTACCATAGAATATTGTTCTTCCATTCAAATTTTGAATTCTGAGGAAGATTATTGATTATAGCACTTGTTTCTGGGTGTTTTGCACATTCACTTCGAATATCATTAAGCCATTCGGGTACAACCACTAAAAATGCAAGTAATGATGGTTCTTTGTCTTTCCTTGACAAAGCTACTACGTTATCTTTCCTTTTCTTATGTAATATATCCATGTCAAACATAGATATTTTTTCTATCCATTTTTGTTGCTCTGTAGATAGCGTTTTCTGCTGGAGGAGATGCTAAAGACTATTATGATTTGTTTGTATTAAGAACTTACTTCCCAAGATATATTGTCTCCATTTGGCTAATGCATGCATAATAGAAAGCATTTCCTTGTTGTATGTAGACTTGAGATGTTCTTTCTTATTGAGCTTCCTGCTTTTAAACATGATTGGGTGACCATCTTGCATTAGTACTACTCCTATGCCAAAACCTGAGGCATCACATTCAATTACAAATGGTTTTGAGAAGTCTGGTATTTCCAATACACGGGAATTAGACATAACTTCCATCAAGTTTTCAAAAAAAATTTCTGCTTCATCATTCCATCGAAATGAGTTCTTATATGGGCATAGTTTTTAATTAATCTTCAATAATACCCAGTCAATCCTAAGAATCGTCTTAGCTTGGAGATATTAATTGGTTTGGGCCATTCCCTTATAGCCTTGATCTTATTAGGATCTACTTTTACTCTGGATATTATATGTTTGAGATATTCTACTTCTTCCTCCCCAAAAATGCAATTGGACTTCTTGGCATAGAACTGATATTTTTCTAATACAGTAAGAACTCATTCCAAGTGTTGTAGGTATTCCTTCCATGTTTTACTGTAAATTAAAATCTCATAAAAAATACTAACACAAAATTCCTTAGATATGGACGGAATAGCTCGTTCATGGTAGCTTGGAAAGTTGTTGGTGCATTGGTTAAACCAAAGGAATTACTTTAAAATTGTAATGACCTTCATGTGTTTGGAATGCAATTTTTTCTACGTCTTCCAACCTTATTCTGATTTGGTAATACCCTGACCTTAAGTCCAATTGAGAGAAGTATTTAGTGCCATGTAGATCATCCAACATTTCATCGATAAAAGGAATTGGAAACTTGCTTTTAATTGTTATTTTGTTTAGTCCTCAATAATCAACGCATAATTTGAATGATCCATCTTTCTTTCGAACTAATACAACTGGAGCAACATATAAACTTTTAATTTTTGTGATGATGCCACACTTTAAAATATCTTGGACTAGTCTTTGAATTTTAGTTTTTCAATGATGTGGATATCGATATGGTTTGATGTTGATGGGATTTGATCCTGCTTTGACTTTTATTTTATGCTCGATTTCTCTTTTAGTAGGCATCTTCATCAAAAGTTCTTGGAATACTTTTCGTGCTTTTGAATTAGCTCTTGGACTTCTGGTGCTTCTTTGTTGACTAGATTCGAAGTTAACATTTCTAATTGATGAAACTATACTACATAAGTTGACGCTCCCTTCCAAATCATTTTAATCATCTGGGATGATGATATAATTTGGTTCTCAGGTGGTTGGAACCCATATAATTTGTATTTCTGCCCTTCCCATTTAAATTTTATAAATTGCTTTTGATGGTTGGTAGAGTAAGTACCGAGGGTTTGTAGCCATTGGATACCTAAGACCACATCCACTCCACCTAATGGGACAGTGTAAAACGAGGATTCTGAATTAAAGTCTTGAATATGCAATTTGACTTTATGGCATTTCCCTACATTTTCAATTTTCTTACCGCCAACTACCATAACCTTCATGTTGGGCATGGGAAATGTGAAAATGTTGAGTCTCTTGGTCATGGTTGAGTCTAAAAAATTGTGGGTGCTACTGGTATCGATAAGAACCATTAAATTGTTCTTCTTAATATGTCCTTTTAATTTTAATGTCTGGGGATGTGATATACCTATCATAGCCGATAATGATACTTGTGGAATGCTCTCCTATCATCTAGTTCTGGAGAGAATTATGGGGAATCTTCATTTTTTCTACATTCGATTCATATTTGTCTGAATCATTAGTTTCTTCACATTTATACAGGTTCTTGGTCTCTTTTCCTTTAGCACACCGATGTTTAGGGTCCCATTTTTCGCCACAACATTTGCACTTGCCCTCTTTCATTCTTTGCATTTCAACGTTAGTTTTTTCTCCTTCATGAAGATGTGGTGGAACATATTTTATGTTATCCATTTTTGCGTCTTGGGAAAATATTCGTCTTGAATATACTCTTTCAACCTTCGGCCACTGCATTTTTTCATGCTTCTTTTCAGAAGTTGTTGCCTTATGTCTGGGTACATCTATAGAAGTGATATCATGAAACTCAAGCTCAGCCTGTATATAGTGTTTAAGTCTCGTGATGTATGACTGAATCAGATGAGTTTTTGATAATCCAGGTACTCGTGTGGCCAAAGTTTCCCATTCTCGAGTGTATTTGTCAACATCTCTTTTTTGTTGCATTCTGGTGAGTGCTCAGAAGAACTCTTCTTCCTTGACACCTTGGAACCTTTTAAAGAACACATTTTTGAATTTTCTCCAATTGATAACAAGTGTCACCTTTTTCCACCACATATACCAATTATATGCTTCGCCTTCCATTTTCATGGAAGCATGCTTGATATTTTTGTCATCATTGTCAATATGGTAAATCTCGAAATATTCTTCTACTTTATTGAACCAAGAAACACCGTATTTTTCGTTACCATCAAATTTGGATAGCTCAAGTTTCTCTCTTCATTTATATGTAGCTATCGACGGGGTGAAGAAAGAGTATTTATTTGAAAATGATATATTGGTGTATGGATTCGAGAGTTGTGTATTTTGAACATTTGTGTTACTCTTTTCTTTGTTAAGCACGGAAGATGCCTTTGGAGACTCGGGTTTCTCATGTGAGTCTGACAATTTTGACGAATCTAGAGAATTGAGATATTGAGTAGCCTCATTATTCTGGGGTATTTGATCAGGCGTAATCTTCATATTGTCATAAATACATGTCAAAATCACCATTGCTTGATCCATTTTAACTAAAAGGTCTACCTGATTCTTTTTAAATTCATTCTTGTTCTACTCGTGCTGACTCTCTATTATCTTTGTTGTGTACTGTAGTGCTTCATTTTTTTCTCCATGTCCTATCACCTTAGCCTCAAGATCTATCAAATTTTTATTGAAATCGACCATTGACATTGATGAAGACATCGATTAGGTTTGAGGTAGAGTGTATTTATCTAGCTTAAATTTTTTTCTTAGCTTGATCCTATTTTTTTAATATTAAATTATTATTATTATTATTTTTCTTTATAACTAAATATTAATTAACTTATATAGTTATTGAATATTAAATTTTTATATATATATAAATTATATAATGAATTAATAATTCAACTATAATTAATTAATATATTTATAAGGTTATGTTTAATTGTTGACCTAAAGGTTTGAGCGGAAAATGCAGTGGATGTGTCGAGTGAGGAGCGACCACAATCGAGTCGACTGATGGTTACGAATTTTGGACGGTGTGAATGGGCTGCAAATGGGTTGTGCAAAAGTGGAGAACTAGCGATGTGATAGGATGCGGGGGCAATGAAAGGGGACAATGCTACGATGAAAAAGCAAGGGTGTTAGGTGGTTAAAAAATAGAGACAACGGAGGGGGAATCATAATGAAATGGAGATAAAGGAAGGGACGACTTGACAACGGACAAGGAATGAAGGCATGGAATCAGTGGAAAAGTCTACACAGCTTAGCATAAGGACTAGAACTTGCTCTGATACCATATGGAGTATAAGTACTCAACATTTAACAGAAAATGATGTATATATGTTATTAATCAATAAGATGATGATACAATTGTGGGAGGCCCCTGGATTTATACTACCTCAGGTGCCTCTTGGTGAATGGGCATGATCTTTGATCATTCCATTTTGCCTAATTTAACTAATCATTACATATATTATTTAATTTTACATAACATGCAAGTCCCATCAGGCTCTGCTTAGATGTATGCCCCCTCGAAGAGGAAATGTTTGACAATGTATGGGCCCTTCCATAATGTCTCTAATTTCCCTCATCCTAATGCTTCTTTGTCTATGGTCCCAATCAATCCATCAACAACATTGGATGCACCTGGTGTCTCTTGTTTCAAATTTTGCAGGCATGGGGCGTCTGGAAGAACATGGTAGAGGTATCCAGACTGAGTGTATATAAGAGTTAATTATTGAGCTTTGATAATGGCCTGTTCCTCATTTTTTGTGGATGAATTCACCACATCTTTTGAGATTTCCGAAGTAAGAGATCTCAAAAACTAGTCGAGGAGGAGTTTGTCTTCCAAACGTGCTTTACACAAGCTATGACATTTTTTCCACTCATGGATGTGATTTGATATGTGTATATAAGGTGTTTGTTTGAAATGGGTGAGGAGTTCTAGGCCCGAGTCCTGACAAACTAGGAGCTGGAAGAATGTTATGAATGTTGTGGCTAGGGAACTAAATCTCCCATGTGATGCAAAAAGTTGGTCAATATACGATTTTGTTGCAGGCCCTATAAGGGTGCATTCAAATAGTTGTAATCAAATAGTATCATCTATGATACTATTGAATGAACACCACGGGCGAAATGTCATGACATGATTTCCTAGGTCTTCTCCCTACTTCCCTTCGAATTTTGGAATGCCTAAAGGGAGCTTGGTGGGCATGGTTGACCAATTCTGTTCATGTGCAATTGGGTCATTGGTTATATTTCTTAAATCATTAAGGTTTAAAGAAGCTAAAAACGGGATTTGCGAGATGTCCGCCATCATGAAATAGTTTTGGACAATTATATGTATGGGGTTTCCTTGATGAGGATGATTACCCTAGTGAGCGCTGCATGGAATTCAGGGAGGGGAGTTGTGGGGGCTCCCCTGAGGGGTGGTGAATGGGGTAATTTGAGGAGGAGGATTTCGAAGAAAATTTTCACCGATAAAGGAAGATCCTATAATGGTAATTGTGTGGTGTCTTCTGGTAATGGAGGGAGGTTTTGAAAATGTCTAGATCAACGGGGAGTCGTGGGGTCCCCTATGGTGTCGAGTAGAGTGTGTGCTACTTTTTTTGATTGATGGAAGGAGATAATTCTCAAAGAAAATAAATCACATACATAAAAAAAGTGAAAATACAATGATTTCTTTCCCTTTGACTTAAACTATGTGATCAATCAAACAAAAAAATGGTTTTCGTTTGTTTTTGCGTATGATAAAAGATCCTATGAAGACATATTTGTCCTTGCCACTCTCAAAGTAACTGGGCCTTATGAAGATATCTTCTGATGGGTATTAGTGCAACGTCCCAAAAGAACTAACGACGCCTTCCAGTAGTCGAAGAATCAACCAAGGTAACATATGAGGCTTTGGTGTTTCCTGCACCACCTATAGGGATGGATGCCCTATATTTTGGCCACTAAAGTGCCTTCATCTCACGTGAGCATTCGAGTCTTTAGCTTCTTGGTAGTCAGTTACCAGTACTAAGAACTAGATGGGTTGGGTAGCCCCAAATAGTACCACACACACTAGACCTAAGTCAAACCCCCTCTGAATCAGGTCTCTTCCATGCTCGGGTATTCATTTCCATGGGGTGATTGAAGGATTTTAAGCTCCCTAAAATTCAACTGCCATGTCTCAAAGATGCAACATGACCATGGCGGATTATAGGATGCCTACACCCAATGGTCCTAACCTTAACTATAAATTCTTTTGTGGCTCCTGTGGGGAATTTAGTTGGTTCAAGTTATGGTTTCTTTTAAGGGACTTTCTTTTCTTAGGGTATGATATGTAAGCCAAAATAAGCTAAGTACAAGAATCTCAGGAAACTGGATGCCTTCTTGTACAAATTTTATAGAAGCTTAGTGTGTGATGTGGAATTGTGTGCAAGTGAGCAAGTGAACATGTGAAATGTCATAAGATGTGGATATTCGGCGATCTGTTACAATATCCTCCTAATTACACTAGATTTCAGTTGTTCCTTGCATGAAAAAGAAATGATGTGTAAATAATGGGCCTCTTACTCTTTCTCTTATTACATTATGTGTTGCTAAAGGGAGATGGAAAACACAAGTGCTTTAAGAAAGCTTTCATATGTTAGCCCAAGTTCGCCTAAAAGATGTAAGGGAAGCAAGGATTACTTATTGTAATGACACTTGGCCCTTGTCCCAAAACTAATGAAATGAAAAACATTTTTTTTAGTAACAATATTTTTGAATGACGGGCCACTTCTTTACTAATTAAGCTATGTGATCTGCAAAAACTAGCAAAATAGATTGAAAAATATATGTGGAATGTGGCCACTTACTTTTCCCCCTAATTAAGCTATGTGAGAATTACAAATAAGAATAAAGATAATATAATTACCCTACTAATTGTGATTAATAAAGAAATTAAGTAATCTAAATTGACTGGAAAAAAATTGTAGAGGTGAAGGAAATTCACTAAAGGCTGCCAATCACCTAAAAAAAATGAAACTACAAGGAATTTTTTGCTTTCAAGTTTCTGGATATTGCACGGGTTTTACTATGTGGAGATGCGACCGCATATCTGTCTGAGCAAAAGTCACCGCCTGTGCGTTTGTCTGTAAGAAAGTTGCACAGTCGATAGAAAAACTATGAACATGCAAGTTTCTTGGTCACCAATAGGTCCAAAAGGTCTTGCAAAAATTCCAGAGAGATGATGCATGCCTTGTGAGGTGATAATGCAGAGAGAGGGTCCTGCAAACACAACCGTTAGAGTAAAGAAAAAAAAAGTAGAGACGCCAATATTGTTGTAGTGTTTTTGTAGCAATGGGATACCAAAAGACACTTTCTTAGCAGTTGGTTATTCCCTGCAAAGAAAAACAAGAACTTTGGTTGTTGTCAGTGGACAAGCATGAAGAAACAAAGCATTGAAAATGTTGAAAACAATGCATATACAAATAAAAACTAAAACAAAGAGATAAACACACAAATATAACTTAATGAAGCAAACGAGTCAACACAATTATGGAAAATGGCTCCCTTTATTGACTACTGGTGGTAGAAGATGAATAAAATAGTAGAGTACTAAACACTTAAAGATAATTCTTTGAGCTATGGTGCTAAAAAATCCTCAACAAGGAGGTTCCTTTCTACACTCTCTTTGCAAGCTTCTCCTGTCTATCCAAGAAGTATCAAGGTTCTCTCAATGGTGAAATAATCTCCACACTAGAGGGATGGATTGGTAAGAAGCAATTATGAGAACACAATAATGCTCTATTTCTTCTGCTTCAATAATGAAATGAAGGGTTGCTCTAATAGAAATTTGGCCAGCATAACATTGTCTTCTCTTTGGCTCTCCCATGGCCTGTTTATATAGAATTTTTTGAATCTCTCTTCCCTCTCTTAGTTCATGAATGAAAATGACTTATGAGTAGGACAATAGGATTCCTTTGAGGGCTGCATATCTTCAGGGTGACTCGAATTTGGTTGTCCTTGACTGAAACCTATCAGTGAATCATCTTCCAAGTGTGGCAAGTGGTCCCGAATTTGCTTAGTCGGCCATTTCTTTGTCCACACGACTTTCAAAGGAAATGTCGTGTGCCAAGTGACTATCGAAGGGAAAGGCACACAATCATCAATTTTTAGTTCAATTGATTTTTATCTATTATTTTTTTAATTTTATTTATTTATTAATTTATTTTATTTTTTCTGAACTTCATAATGTTTTTAGTTGGAAAATCTTCACTTGTGCATTTTGTTGGACGACTTTGGGTGTCTTTTGGATTGTACAAATATGTGTATGATTTTCTGGTGTTAAAAATTACCTCCACTTATTCTACTAAGGATCTACCTTTATCCTTTTCTATAACTGATGAAGGGTTTAATGCACTAGAGATACCTTTCCAACAAGGGTTACTGTCTTCAACCTTTCAAAATATTGATTTGAAGATACAACTCTAGGATGTTTTGAAAAACCAACTAGCTTTAGGCACAAGCAACATGAATTAGTATGCAAATGTAAATACCTTTGTACAAATGATGTGGCTACTATAGTGGGTCTTTGATCTTTCAATAATAAAATTTTACAGAAAAAATTTCTCCCTAAACAATGATGAAAATCCACCATGAGATGATTTCTAACAATACTTGATCAAGTGTATACAAGGTAGATCGATGAACAAGAAAACCAACTTCTTCAAACATGCTATGATATGATTGTAATTGATTCTACCAAACAATTCTTGAACCAAATTTATCTTCAACATTGAGTAGACAAACCTAGGACTAATTTGATGCCTCTGCCTTTACCAAAATGGTGATCTCTTCATAGCCAGGTCAATATAGGTCTTCCTCTAACCACAGTGAGACAAATGATGAAATTTTTTGCAAAACAATCTCTTCCCTATCATTTTTCCACCAAGGATTCTCAACAACAACGAACTATGGTTAGTAGTGCTACAAATCATTTTCAGATGTTACATAGTTCATGCCTTCAGAACGTGCCTTTTATCAAACACTAAATAACACCATTAACTATTGGAAATAATGCTAAAAGGGAGGGGGGGTGGTGAATTAGTATTAGAAAATCAATAATCTTTTCATTTCCATATCAGATTCATATACACTACTTCAGTTAAGGCAACCCACATGTATATGCAACTATGTTTAATGCAACTAGCGTATATCCAGTAAACTTATGATTCAGTTAGTTGATCTTTAATGAGTGCATTAGAAAATTATAAACAGTAAACATGTGTAGTAAAATAGAATATATCATCACACATAAGAAGCACACATGAAAACCATGATATAAGGTGGAAACCCAAAGTGGGTGAAAACCACCTGCTGCAATTCTTCTCTATCTTCTTTCAATAAGAAACTTCTTTTTACAATATTTTTGTGCTGGTGCAGTTTTATACCAGTATGCAGTCTTCTACCTGCAGAAGGCTACAACCTTCTCTTGTTCTACAGCTTCTCTTGGAAGGGAGCTACAACCCCCTTAGCTCTTGTACTAGCTAATGTGTTTACTAGTACGTAGGTGCTGACCTACAGAAGGCTACAACCTTCTTTCATCCTCCAGGTACCACCTTTCATAAATTTTCAAAGTGGATACTCATGGAACACAACATCATAATCTGAAGGCCACGTTTCATCCAATTTTCATACTGGACCCATCAATAACATTGAAGCACAAAATCAATCACCACTTGCATCATCAATCTCTGAATCACCCAACACTGAATCACTAAAATCCTATCAACAAAAACACAGTCACAAGAACACAGAGCAAAACACAGAACTCTGCAGCAATATTTTGAGCCAACTGTATCATCAAAAATCACGCATCAGATTGCATACTCTACTTGGAAGAGCCTAACCAGCGTGTATACGCAACTTCACCAAAGCGAACCAGCGTATATGTCATCAAATACTTACTTATAACTTCGCTGCACTTCCTGACTTGACATACCCAGATCATTACATATACAAGGATAATACATGTGTTAGCAACCAGATCTAGTCCACATAAAGATAAGTCATTATGATCCTGATCCATTATTAGATCTCATCCATCAACTTTGAAGCTAATCACAATCAACCAATATGAATATGCAGAATACTGACACCAGTAAACAGTCACCAGAACTCAGAACTTTGCATCAACAACCAGAACCACCTATAACTTCAAATATCACATTTCATACGGTATACGCTACTTATATGTATCTAACCTGCGTGTATACACACTTTTATCAAAGTCAACTAGCGTATACATCTGTAAGTATTCATTCATAATTTGCAGCTATTCCAGACTTCAGTTATACCTAGATCATAATATTTACAGAACATTACGTACGTCAGTATACAGATCTAGAATAAGCATGATCAATCCATATAGATATGATTCATTCCAAGCCATAAGATCCTGATCCAACATTACACCTTGTCCTCCATCAACCGTTGAGATTCCTCCTTGGATCAGATCAAGCAAGGCATCATAAACCCATAACCTGCATATTGGATCTCACATTTCATCAGATATTTGAGACTTGTTGAGTGCATTTGCCTAATGATCTTCTCCTCCTTTTATAGTCTTAGGCCTTAATCAATACCATGGTCCCAAACCACTTAAAAGTAATACCTAGGGCCAAATACCTAGGGTCAACACTTCGGTCAAGATACCTTGGATCGATACCACAGGTCAAAATACCAGGGACCAAATACCATGGACCAAAACCAAGTTTTCCAACATGTAAACACTTTTCCTTGCGTGAAAGTGCATGTATACGCATACGCGCCTTTTGGACTACAATCCCACATGTATACACGGCTTGGTCAAAGGGAACCTGCGTATACCTCTTTTTCCTTCATTCTATGATCTTGAATTGTGATTTGTCATCTGGGAGAGTTGCCTTCTGAACTGATTCCTTGAAGCTGCCCTGCATTTCATCACATCTATAAATACTACTGTCATGCATTCTATCACATCTGATATCTCTTTTGTAGATTCATCTAGTTACCATGTACAAGTGAGTTGTTCTGCGACAAGTGGGTTGCCATCAAGTACAACACATTCATCATAATGCCAACATTAACAATTAATGTATTAGGAAATTGTGCTCTCTCATTTGAATAATGAATGAATTATGTAGATGATGCCTCATAATTGGTGGTTATACACTATCTATAACAATCATAATTGGTGGCTATACACTATCTATAAAACTCTTCAAATATGACCATACCTTCTACAAATTCTTAGATTATGGTTTCTATACAATATCTAGGCAAGAATGAGAATTCTCCATAATAATCCATTATATAAGCAAAGTAATAGACTCCAAAACAACTTCAAGGATTAGATACTTTTGAATTGCTACTACAACATCAAAAGGATTCAAAGTTCTTATACTAAATTATGCCATTGTAAGCCCATAGAACATACTAGTTTGATCTCCTAATGAAGTTTCAAAGGGTTACAAATTGAAGGGCTATGGAACCCTTATGCACATGAAGGAGAAAACATACAAACCACTTGAAAACTTGTCCCTCAAGTTTGTAATATTACTAATAAAATGCCTTGCTTCAGAACTTGTTCAAAGGCTGATAAGGATCCGTCTATAAGAAATTTTAATTTGTGCACTAATCTGTCTCTTTCTGTGACTGACTTGTAGTGACCTCCATATTTATTATAGAAGGTATTATCCATTTTTTTTTAGTTTATATAGCTATTTTCAAACTTATGTAGAGACTAGAATATGCATGATCTAGGGTTGTTCACTGGAGCTAGGTTGGCTGTCTTAATAATGGAGAAGCCTAGCTCAGAATTTATAAAAAGAAATGATTCAAGGTTTAGGCCTTCATCTTCTACATAACTGTGTTAATATAGGGCTTGGATGAGGGTAATCCCAACATCAAGGTATTCTTCAACACTTGTTTAGAAGAAGAACAATACAGATTTTAAACTACCTAATATGTGGAGGTTGAGAAGTGTTTAACATAGACAGAAAAGGATTTGTTTCCCTAACTCATGCCACAAAGTTGTGCCCTTGGAGGCTGAAAACCCAACAAAACTTCCTTTTATTTCCTCAGATCATTCTTCATTTTAACATGGATTAGTCTCATAATAGAAGAGCCTTAGTTGCTTCAAAAATCTATAGATCCTCCTAGCCAATAGTCCTTTACAGTAGCGAGTAGACGTTGACCCCTATCTTAGGATATTCTTGATAGTTCCTATGTCGTAGGGGAATGTTAGTATATTTCTCCAGATCTTGGCCGAAAATCAATAAAATACCACCCTTAAAATAGAATTAAGCCAAAACCCTTGCGAATAGTCAGAAAGAAATTGTAGGCCAAGAGACTTCTCACAGAGTCTACCTTCCCCAAGATTTTGAATACTTCACGAGGTGACAAAAACAATAGATAGAGCAAGTTTTTCTTCAATCCAAATAAGAGGAATTCATATATATTTATAGAATAAATTATACCTTGGTTGACAATGACTTGTATTTGGAGGGAAAATATTAAATATGAATTTAAAAAAATGGAGCCAAAAACCCAAAATCAAATGAAGGTTGACTTTAAAAATTGATTTGAATTTAACTTTTTAACACCCTCAATAAAATACTTTAGCCATATAATTTTTAATTTGGTTTTTAATGAAAATTCCTTTTGACTTCTGAGTTCCCAACTAATCATATATTGCCACGTCACCTCCTTTTGGGGATATTGACCACAATAATGGTCTTTGACCTTTCAAAGGGCATATCTTTCAAATTGTGAGGAATCTCATGGTGTGTTACATACCATTAGAATCAACACAATGATGAGCTTCAAATGATAGTCTTCCTGAGCCAAAACACATTGATCTTCTTACAAAAAATTTTTCATCAATTTCAGGGCATTAATAACTTCCCAAGGTTTCTTGACCAGTTCAGATTCAATCAATGCAAGCTAGACAAATATTAAGAGTGTTCAAGAACCGACGTTTGTATCAATGAAAAAACCATGGTCATTTACGGGAACACACACTCCCCTACAATTGCTTCTCCTGACATAATGTCTTTGATATTCCTCTCCTAATTTCTCTCCGTCTTTATGATGAATGAAGAATGGTCACTCCCCCTAATGAAGTGTCTTCCTCTAACTTATTGAAAAATTCCTGTCTTCCTTTGGTGCTTCCTACAATAGACTACATTTCTCCCCCTGACATTATATGCTTTTCAAAACTGAGACCTTCTCTGATTTCCAAACCTACTACTTCACTGAAACTTCCCATAATTCTGAATGTTGTTATGACAACTTTTGCCATCTACTATCTATTAACTTGCCGAAATATAAATCTTAATTTTGTAGTTGCTGCTACATAGGATCCCCCTCTTCAACATTCAAGGATAGGTAGTCTTCAAACTACATTATTCAGAACAAAGTAGGAACCAAATTTGTAGCTAGATCATCTTGAGCCTTGACATGTTCTATTGTGGATTCATAACAACCTTTTGACTTCAAAAATATTGAGAGCATAATCATTGGGATATCTTCATTTACTTGATTTTCTTGTTGTTTCTTTCTTCTCCAAACCTTCTTATACATGATATTAGAATTTTCCTTCCTAGAAGATTCTATCTTGTATCTACAATCATGAGCTATATCTCCATAGTTATGACATTTGAAGAATTCCACATGGTATTTGAATGATAAAGCAATTGACATATACTTCTTGCTAAAATGGCCATTTTGAAGCCTTCCTTGGGATCCTGCAAACTTGCTTCTAGGATTTTGATATTGCCTTTGATAATATTTTGTGTCATACATTATGCAATCCCTAGCCATATGCCCATAGTTATAACATGAAAAATAATAAACATTAAATGTGTTAGGATACTTTGATGAGACATTCTTTCTTAAAGGAGGAGCCACACCATTTTCAACTTAATTTTGTCTTTCATTTCGATGAAGGATCTTGCTGTTAGACTTCTTTTCAATTTTTATCTATGGGGGCTTGAAGCTTGAGTCTCCCTTGGATGAAGGTTCACCAGTATAGCTAATACCTATTTTAATGCATGGAGACCTTTGGAAACTGAGAATATTTTTTCAAAGTTCGCACTCTCTTCATCCTTTTGTTCAACTTGTCTACTTCAACTCATAATGATACAATTTATTCTTCTCATTTTATGCAATCCTCCTCTTTCTTTTGAATTTGACACTTTTGATACTCTTCAATTCTTTTTGCTTCTTCAAGATGGGTCTTAAGATAGATTTTATCTTCTTATATTTCTCTCAACTGGTGATTCGTCAACATCTCTTTTTCTTCTTTTTCCTTCATCTTTAAATGAGTAATTTCCTATTCCATTTCATCAATGACTGATCCTTCCTTTCAACATCCTACATTTTCTCTTTAATCCTACTTATTTATGCAATAGTTGCAACAAGTTCCTTTTTCTTTTGACCAAATTTTTCCTTGTACTTCTGAAAAAAATTCCCTAATTGGCTTGTCAAGGTTTCCTCTACTTGAATTCTTAGAAACAAAACTTCTTCTTCAAGTGAGTGATTTTTCTTTTCAGTGTTCTTTGGTTCTTTTAAGGCACTGATTAATGATTTTTCATGTCCACTTTTGCTTCTCCTTCTTCATCATTGCCATATTCTTCAACATGAGAATTTAGTTGATTTGAAGCGTGATCATCATCATCTTTATCTGACCTGCATTTTCTTTACTTGCGTAAAGATTTTGAAGTTTCTCTTATAGATGTTTGGTTGATAAGTGTTGACCTACATTGAATTTCATAGAATTTGGTACAACACTTAAAATTCTACTCATGGATTTGGAATTGTATTTTATTGATTCATTAACAGAGGTATTTCGAGAAACAATAGAATCCCATACACAGTATCCAATAACCCCCAAATAGGCTCCTATTTTACCTTTCCAAAATACAAAACTTGATTCAATGAACAGAGGAATTAGACCAACCATTTTCTCTTCATAAGATATAATAGGTTCTGAAAGTATTTCAATATTAGGGACTTCCTTTGATTCCTTGGAACACGTGGCGGCTTGACTCCTTTACCTTCCCATCTTGATTCATTTGAGATCTACCTTCCAGCTATTAAGCTATAACTGAAGGAACTTGGCTCTGATACCAAATATTGGAAACACTGAGAGGCGGGTGAATCAATACTTCTCCTCAATTAGTTAATTTTAACTTCACAGAGAATTAATGTTATTAACATCAGATAAACATAAAGCAAACTTCAACATCATTCAACAATGGACAAGAATAAAGACAATATAATAGATATTTTTAGGTGGAAACCCTTCCGGGAGAAAAACCATTTAACACTTCTTAATATTTGTCTTCAATAATTTATATCAGTTTAGAAGCTCCAACTTCCAAGATTTTCAACTCCAACTAAAGGAGGCTCCAACCCCCTAGTTTACTAGCTTCAACTGAGAGGACGATCTAGCACCCTAGTCATAGGGGCTTCACTCAATGAACCTCTGACATATCATGTGCATTCATGGAATACTAAAAAATACCCTTAATTTGACTACGTCTTGGAAAATACCTTTAAAAATCACATTATTTAACCCTTTACCAATATAAACCCAATACACCTTCCCAATTTAAAAAACCACAACTTTCACTAGATATTGTACGTATCCAATTTTTCATTAACATTTTTTATACCCCTTTATATTTGTTCATTAGCTTTGATCTCCATTTTTTATACCTGCCAATATAAAAAAAATAAATTACCCCCTATTATATGCTCAATATATTATGTCATTTTTTCCTCAAAATATGTCCCCCAATATCAACGAATGTGGTATGGTATTGCTCCCCTAGTGAAGCCCCTGTGGCCCTAGTTTATAGGCTCCAACTTGAAGGATGGTCTGATACCCTGTTTACTAGCTTCGACTGGAAGGATGCTCCAACACCTTTCATATGCTCCAACCTAAAGGAGACTCCACTCTCTTTCCTTGCACCACCTTGACACCCTACTCAACAAGTTGCCACTTTCCCTGAAGGCTCCAACCTTCATTTTACCATGACATAACACATTTCACAATTTTTAGACTGGATTTACCTGTGCTCAATGCCAAAATAAATAATATCAAAATACTCTGTTGAACTTGCCGATTTGGAACATTGGCATTAGGCCATAAAAAACAATAGAGATTAATAAGCATAAGTGCAATATAATACCTACCCATTCAACCAAATCTACTCAATAGAACATCAAGCCTTGGCTCATAAATATTGTCGAATGCCAAACCAATCTCATATATACTTATTGAGGCATTCCTCAACAACCAAACAAGTCTCATCGATATAAAACTTCTCTGCAACAAATGTTCAATAGAACATCAAACCCTAGCTTTCCCAAACATGCATTCAATGACTCTGCTTTCCCATGGGATGAAACCCTAGTCAAGTCCATGATCAAATATATATTTCTACTCATTATCAAAACATCACCAACCATATAGCGATATGAATGCTTATATAACCCCAAAACACATCATTTTTACATGTAGGCCAAAACCCCAACTCAATTAAAAACTCAACTCACAATGCATGTCTACTCAATAATCTTGGCATTGATCAACAATACCTTTCACTACCTCCACTTCTTCTGATGAACATGTACCTTTGTCCCTGTCTACAACTGATGAAGGGATCAATGCACTAGAGAGATCTTTCCAAACAAGGGTCATTGCCTTCAACATTTGAAAATACTAATCCGAAGATACAACTCTAGGACATTATGAAAAACGAGCTAGATTTAGGCATAAGCAACTTGAATTAGTCTGCAAACCTAAAGCCCATTATACATATGATGTGGCTACTATAGTGGGTCTATAATATTTGAACAATCAAACTCTATAAAGACACTTTCACTAGAAACAATGATGCAATCATACCACGAGATGGTTTATAACAATATTTGATCAGGTATATGCAAGGAAGATAAATTAAGAACAAAACCAATGTCTTCAAACAAGCTATGATATGATAGTAACTGCTTCTACCAAAACATTCATGATCCAAAGTTACCTTCAACTTGTAGTAGATAGACCTAGGAGTAATTTGTTTCCTCTCCCTTTACCAAAACGTTGATCTTTGCACAACTAGGTCAATATAGGTATTCCTTTAACTTTAGTGAGAAAAATGATAAAATTTTCTATGAAACACTTTCTTCATTGTCATTATTCGACCAAGCATTCTCAACAACAACGAATTATGGTTAGTAGTGTTACAAATAATTTTTTGATGTTACACAATTCATTCCTTTAGAATATGCCTTTTGATCAAACACTGAATAATACATTGAGAAACCAATTTAATACGAGTTATGTGCTCTCTCCTCTAAATAATGAATGAAATGTGGAGATGATGTTGGCTACTTCCAATCTCACAAATATTCCTTTAATGAAAAGCCTCAAAATTAGTGGTTATACATTATCTATAAAAGTACTCAAACATGAACATACCTTCTACAAATGCTTAGATTATGGTTTCTATACAATGTCCAAGAAAGGATGAGAATGCTCCATAATAGTCCATTATATCACTAAAGTAACAAACTCCAAAACAACTTCAAGGATTATATACTTCTGAATTGGTACGACAACATCAAAAGGGTTCAAAGTTCTTCTACTAAATTATGTCATTGTAAAGGCCCCATAACCTACCAATTTGATCTCCTAATGAAGTTTCAAAGGCTTACAAATTGAAGGGCTACAAAACCCTTATGCACATAAAGGAGACAACATTCAAATTGCTTGAAAATTTGTCCCTAAAGAATGTAATATTACTTATAGTATACCTTGCCTCATAACTTCTTCAGAGGCTGATAAGGATAGGGATTTAATAGATTTTAATTTGTACACTAATATGCTGCTTTCAATGACTGACCTATAGTGACCTCTGCATTTCTTGTAGAAGGCTATTCTCTAGAAAAACTTTAGTTAGGCTAGCTCTTTTAAAATTTATGCGAAGACTAGAATACACACAATCTAGGGTTGTTCACTAGAGAGAGTTTGGTTGTATTAATAATGGAGAAGCCTAGCTCAAAATTTATAAAAATAATTCCTTTAAGATCTAGACCTTCAAGTTCTACATAACTGTCAATATAGGGCTTAGATTATTAATTTTTCATAGTGTCCTATGATGATATAATCACTTAAACAATTTATTCCAATTTCAATCACCCCAATAACAATTAAGAAATTATTGATAGAACAATAAACAATAAATGCATAATAGAAGATAGCCAAGCACAACGAGACACAAATATTTTGGTCAAAGACGAGGGAAAAACCCCACAAGAGGGAAAACCCTTAATCAATTATTCTTCTTCTATTAGTCAATCAATGTTCATCATGAGATGCATTAGTCCAAAAGTACACCTAATAACCAGTCAAAGTCAATGTTTAAATTTCCAAGTCAGCTAATCCAATAACAATCAAGGATGAGAGAGAAAGTCAAATCTGATCCAAAACATCAGTCTGCAAATTTTCAACCCGTGGAGGTACAGTCAACAACAGTCAATGATTTTCATCTTCTAGTCAAAGTCAATGGTCAAACTATTTAGAAAATTTTGATCAACCCAACATTAAATTTGACCTTCCTTCCTTCAATAGACCTAGTCAAAATAGAGATAAAATCCTTCCTACAATTTGGTCAACTTTCCACAATCAAACTACAGTCAAACCCAATCAAAATTCCCATAAGAATTCAGTCAAACTAGTTAAAGATTTGACTTGAAAAATAGTCTTGAAATTTGGTCAAATCAAAGTCAAAGTGCCTAAGTCAACATTGGTCAAAGTAGCTCAAAACAGATTAGAAAAGTCAACTTCGGTCAAACATAAAATATCCTCTTACTCCACACATGTGAACTCGACCTGTAATTTCAAAGATGAATGTGTGATGTGATGTGATGCCAAAATGAGCTCCATCGATTAGCTATTTATATGAGGTCCAGGAGGGTCAATTTAATTCTTGAGGTCGACTTGTCTTCTTTAGGTTGACTTAGTCAACAATAAAAAATGTGACCTTTATTTATTGATTTGGTGATCAAATTTACAAAGTAGCTGGCCAATTTTCAACACCCCCCCTCTTAGTTAGGGAGAAATTTTCGGCTACACCATAAGTCTCATCTCTAATGTACATGTCTCAGCATAGGAGAAGTGTTAATTTTTCTTAGGGCTATTTTGTTCTTTACTTCGATAATTTCATTTCTTCATTAACACATTACATTCACTCCATAACATCATAACATTATTCATATTTACATCATTATTCAACAACTTATGAAACTATATAGAAAGAACAATATCATAATCATCAATGCAGTGGAACGTAAAGGAACAATAGAAGCAAATCATTCACACATAGAGACATCAGGATTGGTCGGAGACAAAGGCAAAACCAACTATGGGGAAAACCTTTCAATTTTTTTCTTCTTAGTAGATTGTCATCAAATGATTCAATGAAAGAGAGTATAATGATCCATATATTCATTTGTACAACTAACCAACAAAACAACTACAACATCCATGAAATGAACCCAAAAATGTATATACTCAAAACCCTGATTTTGAACTCTGTAATGAGCTGTCACTGTCTATGGTCAACTATCGAACACTGCAGTTAATGTGCGAAAACTTCAGAAGACTATTATCTCATCTTTTGAGGTCTTGATCGCATGAAGGAGGAGTTATAAAAGTGACAATAACTGCCTAGTCTCTCCCTTAAGCCTGATATGCGAGCGAGTGTGGTCAGATCTAGACTATGGAAACCTTAACACCCAGTCGTATGGATGGAGAGTTTTCTGTGTGACTGGAAGGCTCCAGTCAGACAAATGAAATTTTGTGTGAGTGACTGCGGTCGACTTCTTCCTATCTTGTGCCTATGACTGAGGCCCAAAACCCTAAATTAGAGATGTGAGCTTCAAACCCTGCAATTTCATCTCAGGGCAAGCTTGTTCCTCCACAGAAAAGCTTAAGACTTGTGCGAGCCAAAAACCAAGATAGAAGAGTTTGTCATAGTATGGTCTACATGAGGTATAGGTCACTTGTATTTATAACCTTCCAAGGTGGTCCACTTTGCTTTAGGGTTGACCTTATCAAATATGCACATGTGGGATTTTATTCATAAGTACACTTTCCCTTATCTGAATTGAATGATATTTAGGTCAATTTTAGTCCTCTCGAAAAGCGAAATTCAATGCAATTATTATCTCCATTAACTGAGCTTTCCAAAGTGGAGTTCGACCACAATTGCATATTTCTAACACTCCCTCTCAACCAGGGAGTATTCCAATTGCATCATGTCATGTGTATCTTGTCATCAAATCATATCCAATATCAAGTATCTCCTCATCGCGTATTGATCCAAGAGGATCCTCAAAATGCTCAAAATTTTACAGTCTCAGATGCTCATAAAACTAGCGCCAAGTCAAAGAGATCGTCATGCTGATTTTGGTGGTATATTAGATTTTCAAAATGGCCTCAGTATGAGGGTGAAAATGCACTTTGAAGTTTTGTTCAAACATGCAAAAAATGTGCCAGAGAAGGCCAAGTGGAAGTCTCAAAACAGGGCACATGATAGTCTCTGAGAAGGGGACATGGCACAACTCAAGTCAAAGCAAGCGAATGAGGTGTGGGTTGAACCTGTAACCACTGAGCAGTCAACCCAAAACTTTACCAACGAGCCATGATTAACTTTATTAAGTATGGGTGTAATGCTATATTTAAAGTTTGGTTGAATTGGTATGGTGGGAAGGGTAGGCAGAGCTTGCCATATTTGGCAGGCCTGCCAAACCCAAAGTTTGTGTTATCAGTGCCTCCAAAGTTAGCACAGGTCTCAATCATATATTTGACAAAAACCATAGTATTAAACCATATGCCAACATTATGTTATAACCAAACTTCTATGTTAAGACTTTGTTACAACCACATAATATACACAACATTCCAAAGTTAATGTATGTTGCAACCAAATGCCACACGGGGGATAAATATATGTTACAAAGTCTTATGGTTACATACCATATGTTATATATGGCACATGAGTTAACAATCATACTATTGTTAAACCTTTGGTTATAACTAATGCCACAAATATCACCGCTAGACTATTGTTATCACTATTGTTAAAACATTTGATATATGTGGCGGGTTTGTATTAATACAACAATCATTTACCATATATTTAATATATGTCATTGCCATAAAATCCCAGGAGGCCCACGAGTTTGACCCCAGGACCTTCCCTTGGACATTACAAAACATTTCATCGATGCGGCAAGGCTATGGGATTTGTAAGGTGACGCTGAAAATATTGTTTTGATAGTGCCTGTAAATGCCCTTTGAGGCATAACTTGGCCAATATTGGGCCTTTCAGAGATTTGTAAGTTGCATTGGAGAGATGAGGCCTAAGCCTATATTCTGACAGTAGCCATTGATGCCTGTGTGAACATTCCAAAATGGTGAATTTTGATGTAAAGAGACTTTATGAGCAGTTTCAATACAATGGACACCCATTGGAAGTAGACCCAGGGATGTAGTCTAGGAGGGATGAACTTCGTCATCAAATATTATATGTTTTCTTCTTATTCTTTGTTGTTCATGCTTGATTTCAGATTTCGAGTTTTAAGTTTAAGGCACTTAAAAATCCATTTTCCTCATTTATTCACTTAAAGGCAACCTTAGTTAATATTTAGTAAAATTGCGCAAATAGTCAATTCTGTTGTTTTTGGATCATATTTTGGTATCAGATTAAGGTTGATGTATAAGCAAGATATTTGTCATTGTGAATGTTGAGTAGATCCAGGTTGTGATGTGGAGAAGGGAAACTTGAGAAGATGAATCCAAATATTGGAAAGAGGAAAGTCTCTCAAAAGTTGAAGATGGGAGAGCCAAATGAAGGAGAAACTCTTGAAACAGAAGTTGTTGGAGAGGAGAAATATCAGAAAATGTTCCTTAATATGCAAATGATGATTGCAGAGAATTATGAAGATAATATGACTAGAGATGTAGCTTCATCTTCTAAAGGAACGAAAGAGAAAGAGGGCAAGGAAAAAGCTGATGGTAAAGAACCTTCTTCTCCTCCATCTTCATCTTCTTCTTCTTTATTCTCTTATCATTCAAGTTCAGATTCAGAATCACAAAATAAGTGAACAAAATCTCATTTTTTGAACCTTGATGTTAAGTTTGAGTTGCCAATATATGATGGTGAAATGAATCCTGAAAAATTAGATAATTGGATAAAGAAAATTGAGATGTATTGTGGAATTCAAAATGTTGTGGATGAATTTGCAAAAATTGAGTTTTCTGCACTTAGAATGGGGGGGAACCGATTTGGTGGGAAAGTAAAACTCAATCGTATTTGAATAAAAAGGGTAAAATTATCTCTTCATGGTATAAGTTTGTTAAATCTCTTAGAAAGAAATTCTATCCTTTAGGATATATGCAATAGACTATAATGGATTGGGATAATTTAAGGCAAGGTAAAGGACAGAGTGTGCAAGATTTTACACAGGAATTCAGGAAAAAGACATTAGCACTTAATGTTCCATTAGACACATGGGATACTTTGTTGAAGTATATTGGAAGTTTGCATTCTTATTTGCGACATACATTGGTTATGTTTAGTCCACCTAACTTTGATGAATTGTGTGTACAATCCATTCATATTGAATCAGGTGGCAAAAATTTTCAGTCAAACTTTTCAAAGAAACCATTCAAGCATTCAGAGAACAAAAATTCCAAAGAAGGCAAAGGAAAGAGTATGTTGAAAGGGAAGAAATCGACAACAACTAAGAAGGAAGGAGAAAGGCCTACTTTTACTCATTGTTAGAGGGGTGGACATGAAGACTCCAAATGTTGGAAGCTTCATCTTGAACTTAAACCAAATAAGTTCCTTAAGAAGAAAGGTGAAATGAAAGCTAATACTGCAATCCAACAAGATTTGGGATCTGAATCCGGTGATGAAAAGAAGATTACGCTAATCCTTTTGAAACTAGCTCTAGTTTTACTTAGTCTGCATCTTCTTCAAAATCTAATAATGTGATTGAAGAAAAGAAGAGGGTTGAATTGTTTAACATAAGGATCATATCTAAACACACTAACATAGACACATTATTCGATAATGGATCACAAGAAAATCTAATTTCTGAGGAACTAGTAAGGAAATTGGGATTGGAAACTAAAAATCATCCAAAACCATACCCCTTAGGATGGTTGAAAGAAAATACTCAAATTCATGTCACAAAATAGTGTAAATTAAGGTTTGTAATTATAGCTAATTTTGTTGATGAAGTTGAGCTAGATGTGATTCCTTTGGATATATGTGGAGTTGTGCTGGGTAGTCCTTATCTTTATGATCGAGATGCCATATTTCATAGAAAGGAGAATAAGTATCATTTCTTTAAAGATGGAATTGAATACATTGTCAGGGCACAAATAATTAAGACAAACTTGGATTTAATCAATGGTATTCAAATGAAAAGGCTAATAAATTCAAGTAAAAAGTATATTCTCATGATTGTTAAAGAACAACCTAAAGGTAAGTATGATGCTTTTCAAGGGTGTGATTCTCAGTTTAAGGACAAATTGGTTGAAATAGTAGATTCTTATAAAGAATTTTTTTAAGAACCAAAAAGTTTACCTCCAAAACGAGAAATACAACATGAGATTCAATTACAATATGATGCCCCTCTCCTGAACATTGGCATGTATCATATGTCAGTCATAGAGAATAAAGAGATTAAGAAATAAATTCAGGAATTGGTTGATAAAGGATTTGTTCGACCTAGTTCTTCTCCATGTGGATCAATGATCATATTAGTCCCAAAGAAAGATAGAACTTGGAGAATGCGTGTTGATTTTAGAGCCTTAAATAAAATCACCATTAAGAACAAGTATCCTCTTCCTAAAATCGATGATTTGCTTGATTAGTTAAAGAATGTTGTTTACTTTACAAAACCGGATTTAAGAAGTGGTTATCATTATATTTGTATTGTAGAGAATGATATATGGAAAACTACATTTAAGACTAGGAGGGGGCTTTTTGAATGGTTGGATATGCCGTTTGGGTTATGCAATTCTCCAACAACTTTTATGAGAGTGATGAATGTTGTTTTTCGTCCTTTTATTGATAAAGTTTGTGATAGTATATCTGGATGATATTCTTATTTTCAGTTCAGTTTTGAAAGATGACATAAAGAATGTTAAACAAGTTTTTGAGGTGTTGCAAAAAGAGAAACTGTATCTCAAACTCTCTAAATGTGAATTTGGAAAAACTTCCTTAGTATAACTTGGTTACATAGTTGGAGGTGGTCAACTAAAAATAGATCCAACTAAAATTGATGTAGTTATTAAGTGGCCAAGACCTCAAAATGTGACAGAAGTTAGAAGTTTCTTGGGTATAGTTTAGTATTGGAGGAAGTTTATTTCTCATTTCTCTTTTATTGCATTGCCACTTCATGCTTTAACAAGTTCTAAAGTCTCCTAGTGGGGAGGAAAACAACAAAAAAAATTTGATACTTTAAAGAAGAAAATTGTTACAACTCCAATCTTGGCTTTACCAGACCTTCAACAACCATTTGAAATAGAAACTGATGCTAGTGGGTATGAATGGGTGTAGTATTATTACAAAAAGGAAAGCCTAGTTTTTTAATTTAGTAAAATTTTCTAAAGCAATTCCTAACTATCCAACTTATGATAAAGAATTATATGCATTAGTGGAAAGTGTTAAAAAATGGAAACATTAGTTAATGGGAAAAGAAACACTGATTCATACAGATCATCAACCACTCCAGTACCTTCAATCTCAAACTAAGTTGCAACAATCTCGACATTATAGATGGATGGGGTTTCTATAGAAATTCCATTTAGTAATAAAATATAAGAAAGGTACCACCAATAAAGTAGCTGATATGTTATCAAGACCTACTTTGAATGCTTCATTTATTCTGCAAAATAGTTCTTTAGCACACGAAAGTTACATAGAACAATATGCTGAAGATATTGATTTCAAAGATGTTTATGGATCACTAACTCATGGTGCTCAGGTGGAATAAGTGAATTATCATGTTCATGATAGGTTATTGTACCATATTGACAAGTTGTGCATACCACAGGGAGAAAGAGTGCATGACATTAGGGAAGCACATTCTTCTTGTGTTTTAGGGCATCTTGGTGTAGGTTTTTCTACTAGCAGATCTCATTTTGAAGCATGTTTAGGTTACCTGCCAAAATAAACAATGGAATTTATGTTTTGGTGAAGAAGCTAAGGAGGATGGACATGGAGATGTCGACAAAGCAATCAAGTTCATTCAAAGAATCCAAAATATTTATGAAGTAGTGCAAGATCAATTGGAGAAAAGTAAGACCAAGTACAAAAAGCATCATGACAAGCATCAGGTGGATCATCACTTCCAATTTGGTGATCAAGTATGGCTATACGTCAACCAAGAAAGGATGAAGGGTGAGGTTAAAATGTTGAAACCTATAAGGTATGGTCCTTTTAGAATTGTTCAAAAGATTGGGCACAATGAATTTTGGTTAAATTTACCTCCATACATGCACGTATATTCAATTGTAAATGTTGAAAATTTGAAGTTGTATGAACCTCCTATGATCATGGATCTAGAGGAAATGCTTAAATTAAAACTGTAGATGATTTTTCACTTGAATGTATGATTGAGTTATAGGCAGATACCATCTTGGATAGGAAGGTCCACACTTCCAGGCATGGAGATGTTGACTATCTTTGAGTGGGACTCAAAGGTATGAATCCAAGTAAAGCAAGATGGATGGAGATTAGAAGGGTGAGGGAGTTGTACCCTCACCTCATGTTTGTTTAAAACCAAACATTTGGTGGTCCAAAAGCTTCCGTGGAGAGGAATGATCCAAGAGGATCCTCAAAATGCTCAAAATTTTACATTATGAGATGCTCATGAAACCAACACCAAGTTGAAGAGCTCATTGATTCCGGTGGTATATTCGGTTTTCAAAATGGCCTTTGTATGAGGGAGAAAATGCACTTTGATGTTTTGTTCAAACATGCAAAAATGGGCTAGAGCAGACCAAGTGGCAGTCTCAAAACAAGGCACGTGGCAGTCTTAGAGCAAGGAACATTGTACAAGTAAAGCAAAACAAGTGGAGGAGGTGTGGGTCGAACCCATGACCACCGAGAAATCAACCCAAAACTTTACCAGTAAGCCACACATTATCTTTATTAAGTATGGGTGCAATGCTATATTTAAAGTTTGGTTGAATTGGTATGGTGGGAACGAAGCCCGCCATATTCAGTAGGCATGCCAAACCCAAAGTTTGTGTTATCAACACCTCCAAAGTTAGTATGGGTGTCAATCATATATTGCACAACAACCACAGTATTAAACCATATGCCAATGTTATGTTATAACCAAACTCCTACGTTAAGACTTTTTTACAACCACGAAATATACACCGCATTCCAAAGTTAATGTATGCTGCAACCAAATGCCATGTGGGGGATAAATATATGTTACAAAGTCTTATGGTTATATGCCATATGTTATATATGGCATGGGAGGTAAAAATGATACTATTGTTAAACCTTTGGTTATAACTAATGCCATGTATATCACCGCCATACTATTGTTATCACTATTGTTAAAACATTTGATAAATGTAGTGGGTTTGTATTAATACACCAATCATTTACCTTATATTTAATATATGTGTTTGTAATCAAATCCCGGGAGGCCCACGAGTTTGACCCCAAGACCTTCCCATGGGAATTATAAAGATTTCACTGATGCGCCAAGACTATGGGAGTTGTAGGGTGAAGCTCATAATCTTGTTTTGGCAGTGCTTGTAAATTCCTTTTGAGGCATAACTTGGCCAATATTGGGCCTTTTTGAGATCTGTAAGTTGAGTTGGAGAGCTGAGGCCGAAGCCTATCTTCTAACAGTAGCCATTGATGCCTGTGTGCACATTCCAGAATGGTGACTTTTGATGTAAAGAGACTTTATGAACATTTTCAATACAACATACGACCATTGGAAGAGGACCTGAAGATGTAGTCTAGGAGGGATGAACTCCATCATCAAATATCCTATGTTTGCTTCTTATTCTTTATTTTTCATGTTTAATTTAAGATTTCAATTTTTAAGTTTAAGGAACTTAAAAATCCATTTTCCTCATTTATTCACTTAAAGGAAACCTTAGTTAATATTTGGGGAAATTGTTCAAATAGTCAATTATGTTGTTTCTAGATCACATATTGTCACTGATCATCTCAATTCATCTCTTGCTCATTCCTACTTATCTCTTGATTTTCGCTACTCATATGCTAAGTATTCTTGAATCTAAAAGAAGAAGAATTTTGACATGGGAGGGGATCTCAATATACCACCCTCTGTCCATTAGGCTACTACTCGGAATCACATTGGAGAGTCAATTCACATCATCATCGGAGAGCGTATCATCAAGGAGCATATATCAACATAGAAACACACCAGGGAGCACATAGCAAACCAAAATTTCATGGGGGAGATACTACTATGACCTCATATCAAGTAATAGGGTATCCAAACACACAGGGGAGCACATCTCAACCCTGGAATCATATTGGGGGGCTCATTTTCAACCTAAAATTGCATAAGGGAGAAAATATCAAACCAATCCTATTGCCTATTGATATTCCCATTAATGACTCTAATAAGTCATGTGGTAGAACACTTGCATCATAATTGACTTGGGTTGTACACTCCAAGTACACTCTCAACCCATTGGTTAGATAGGGAGCAATATTCCCAACTAACGTAGCTTGTGGGTATGATGCCAAATGGGGTATACTCTGCAAAGAACAAGATAGGGGAGCAACATCTTCAATCTTGTGGGTCACATATGGGGTGATACCCTATTTTCTAGAGTTCCCTCAACCGTAGGAGCCCTTTTATCTCAATTCATCACGCTGGGAGCTCAGACAAGGGGGAAGAGTTGTCTCAGTGTCCTCGATCAACGATGCTCTCTATCATATCATTATGTTCATTTCAGGTATCAAATTGATCATCATGAAGAAATATCAACAATCTCCTATTCATGCAAGTCATTACATCAAATATCATAATAGAACATAAACAATCATATATATATATATCACAAAAAAATACCATATTCATCCTCCCTCTCAAGAAGGTGTCAATCACAAGTCTATGCTTGTCTCGTACAACAACATTGTCTCAATATATGAAGGTATCTTACTCCCAACTATATATGGGATTCTATGCCAATCAGATCCCACTCTTTGTCATCACCAATGTATCCATGTCATATTCAGAACTTTCTCAAACATCTCTCCAAAGAGCTTCTTCATCCTTCCTCATAGCTAGTCATGCTAGCTGTTATGAAACTAGCTCAAGAAAAGATGGAAAAGATAGATCAATGCCTTAGAATTCAGCCTCTTCAAGGGGGCAACCTCCTTTACATTACATAAATGAACAATTATTGGATGATACAAATGAAAAGACCTCCTTTCTATATAT
>APFE030529723.1:6144-31699 GCA_000404065.3 Pinus taeda
TTCCAAGTGTCGTTCTTTATGAGGGCATCATACTCCTTTTGCATTGCTTCTTTCCATTCATCATGAGAACCAGCTTGTTTAAAGGAAGTTGGTTCAAATCTGTAGACAAGTTCAATTCACAATCATAAGAAACATCCATATCAACAGGTGAATTAGAGTCATCTACATCACCTCCATTTTGTCGGTTTGCATTTCTGGTTCCTGTTTTTCCAATTTCATCAGTATGAACACTTTCAAGTGTCTTTGTCAGCCACTTTGGGGGACCTTTCTGAGATGGTCCAGGCTGCTCTGTTGATTGAGTTGGGAGTGAATCAAGATTGAGTCTCCCAATTCTATCAATTACATCACTTAAAGCATCATCCGTTGTGGGAGTTTCAGACGAGGGAGAATCTTCTTCAGAAGAAGATTCCACATGTTGATCTAGTATAGTAATCCCCCCTTCAAGATGTGGAATCTGATTTTCAAATTCTTGAAATGGTTTCATTTTTGCGAATCTATCCAAGCGATCAAGTTGCCGCTCAACAACATTGTCAGATTTGGATGATTCAAGAAAAATTACATCTCTAGATATAACAAACTTTTTATTTTCTTCATCATAGAGGCGGTATGCTTTGGAGGTATTTTAATACCCCAAGAAAATACACTTACGACTTCTAGCACCAAGTTTGTTTCTATGTACCTTTGGTATCAAAGCATAACAGGTGGAACCAAAAACCCTGAGATGTTTGACCGAAGGAACATGTCCATACCACAATTCATAAGGAGTCTTGTTTCTTATAGCACTAGATGGACATCTATTCTTTATATATGCAGCACATAGAACAACATCAGCCCAAAACATTATCTTTACATTTTTGAAAAAAAGCATGGATCGTACCATATTCAAGATTGTTCTATTCATTCTTTCAGCTACACCATTCTGTTGGGGATTATAAGGCACAGTTGTTTGATGTTTAATCCCATGTTGGCGAAGATAGTTTTCAAATTCATTTGATGTATATTCTTTTCCATTATCAGTGCGAATAGACCCAATATGAGATTGTGCATCATTTTCAATCCATTTATGAAATTCTTGAATGTTAGGAAAGCATCATATTTGTTCTTCAATAAATAAACCCAACACATTCTGGTGTAGTCATCAATAAATGTCATGATATATTTATTTCCATTTGCAGAAGGAACAGTCATTGGACCACATAAATCTGAATGAATAAGTTCAAGCTTCCTATGTGCTTTTGAATGTGAGTCATGGAATGACTGTTTGCTATGCTTTCCTAGAATGCAAGCATCACATTGCTTAAGTTTTCTAGGAATTGTAGGCAAACCAGCAACACCATTTTTCTTCAATAAACGGAGACTGTCATAGTTTAAATGTCCAAATCTAGCATGCCATAATAAACTTGATGGAAGTGTACCTTCTTCATGATGAGAAATATATGAGAAATGTTGTGCATGAGCAGATGTTCCTTGCAGTTTGAAAGTCTTTCTTCTTCTATTCCCCTCATGACAAGTGAGTGATCAGATGATTTTCTCACCTCAAGCTTGCCATCAAACATATGAATGGAGTGACCTTGCTGGCGGATGTGGACCAAGGACAGCAAGTTTCTCTTGAGCTGTGGGAGATATAAAACATGATCAAGAAGAAAGTCTGGGAGACCAGGCAGTTTAAGCCTGATTGTGCCAAGCCCTGATGGCTTGATTTTTGACTGATCTGCAAAGTATATTACTCCATCAACATTGTCAGTGAAATCTTCAAAAAAGTCTTTTCTATGAGTCATGTGACAGGTTGCTCCTGAATCAAGCAGCCAATCATTTTTCCAGGAAGCAAGTGGAGTGTTAAACAAATCTTCATTACTCCAATGTTACATTGTGCCTTAATATAGTGAGCGGATTCAGGTGCTTTACCTTTGTCTGTATCATCAGTTTTACCTTTCTGTTGGTTTCTTCTCTGCTCAATTTTGTCCCATGGTAGCTTGCATGTAGAGGCATCATGTGATCCATTTCTTTTGCAGCGAATGCAATGTAAATATGCCTTTTCTCCTTCAGAATGTCTGCCCCCCTGCCTCTGAAGTATCTTCCTCTTCCTCTTCGTCCACCTCTTCTTCTTGTAGAATCTTGAGCAGGATATTTTTCTTTATTAGGCAGGCATACAGTCTCTTCAGAAGATTCAGGGACTGTCTTCTTTCCAAAGGCTTTTTCTCTTTCAGCAAACTTTTTCACAAGAGAGTCAAAGGTTATATCTTGAGATTTCCATTTGCTTGCAAAGACTCAAGATAATTGGAGTATGTAGGGTACAGTGCCTTGAGAAAAGCAATAAGAGAGATATCCAGCTCAACTTTAGTGGATTTGATATCATGCATTATAGACTTTATTTCAGATGCAAGAGCAAGAGGATCATTACTTTGCAGTTCAAGAGTGAAGAGTTTAATCATAAGTTGGACGAATTAAAGTGCAGAATGTGAGTCATAGAGTTCTTTCAGCTTTTGTAAAGCTTCAAAGGCAGTTGAATATGATGAAATGTGGCGACTCACCTCCTTATTTACAGATGTTGCGATTAATGCATACGCTTTGTTGTTCTTGTTTTCCCAAATGGCGAGCTCTTTGTCTGATGTAGGCTTTTTTGGGTCACTGTCTCCTTCTCCAACACACACTCCTTTCCACAACTCATTGAAGATGAGGGTGTGTTGTATCATCCAGGACCAGTCAGGATAGTTCTCCTTGCCAGTGAGAACTATTCGTAGATAGAGATGATTGAATGCATTCTGTAAAAAATTACTTCTGCTGATATAAAAAAAAAACTTTTGCTGATAGACTAATACTTCTGATGGAAAAAAAAAAAACTTGCTCTTGTGGAGAAAAAACTTCTGCTGCTTAAAAAAAAATGCTGATAACCCTCCAACAAAGGCAAAAAAATTGCTCTTATGGAGAAAAAAAAACTTTTGCTGCTAAAAAAAATGTTGATAACCCTCCAACAAAGGCAAAAAATTTGCTCTTATGGAGAAAAAAAACTTCTGCTACTAAAAAACACTGAGATTTTGAGATGTTTGAATTTTCCAGTAAAACGCAAGAGCGTTAACTATGTTAGCCACAACGTTATGAAAACAATATCATGAGAGCTCAACGTTATGAAAACAATATCATGAGAGCGTGGTATATATGGGATATAGTCTATATGGAAACAATGTTGGCATGGATGCAATGTTATATATACACCAGCGTATTTGTGAAATGGAGCAACAATGTTATATATACCAGCGTGAAATGGAGCAACAACCAGCGTATTAGTGGAAAGGAGCAACAATGTTACATATACCAGCGTGAAATGGAGCAACAACCAACGTATTAGTGGAATGGAGCAACAATGTTACATATACCAGCGTGAAATGGAGCAACAACCAGCGTATATATACCAGGAGCAACAATGTTATATATACCAGGGCAGACAACGTTATATATACCAACGTTATTGCTGACTCGAATTCAAATTTCACAGATGGCAGATATCCTGCTCAAATCAATGCAGGACCAATAACCAGACATGTTATATCTACCAGCGTGTTAGTGGAATGCCCCCCAAACGTTATATATACTAGCGTGTATAGAGGTCACAGCGCTTATATATATGTATACCAGCAAACCACGAAACCTTTGTTGCAAAAGTCCAGATTTGTAGACGGCCATAAATTATATAAATGTCTGCAATGAAGCATGGAAATGGATTTCATGAAAAATGAGGTTGTGTGAGCCTACGTTCTTCACAAAGCCCAAAGCTAGAAGCCAACATTCAGAAAAAAGATTGACAGTAGCGTACAGCAAAGAAATATATGCATTCAACGGATAACGCATAATAACGCTGAATGAGAGCAGGAGTATTTTTGCATAGTATAGTTTAACGCATGTCAGGCAGAAGGCAGTTGACAGAGAGCAGAAGGTAGTGGACAGAGGACAGTGGAGTTACAAGGCACGCCAAAAAAGGAACCTGGGACCTGTGCTCTGATACCATGTCAGGCCAGGAGTAACTCCAGAAAAACTGATTCGATACTTTCATTAGGTAGCTATTGTTATATACACATGAATGTGACTGATCAGTTCATCTTCTTGATGACTGTTCACATTCCAGAAGATTAGGTGTCAACACAACCATTGTCATGGGAGAACCAATTTCCAGTAGATGAATCCTTGCAACCATAGAGGATCTTGGATAAGAGCTTAATCTAGAAGGCTAGGGACAAAGAATACTTTGAGTATTTGGTTAAGTATAAGCACCTACCAGTGTCATAGGAAACATTTTTGGCTACTAAAATCATACATAAAAGTGGAAACTCCATTGAAGAACTGATGGACAAGAGCCCATGAAATCTTTGTTCCTTGGGAGCTATTGCAGCCTCAGATTTTTGTTACCCCAACGTGGGGGATAACCACCCGGTACGGACCTTAATACAACTCCTTTTCTGTTTAAAGTGGTGGCTCTGACTAAGGATAATGGGATTAGTTTCCTAGTGTGGGTTTTAAGATGAGAGTGGGTGGTTCATGAGTGATTGCAATAGAATAATGATAATATAAATGACCTATTCTATCATGCAAATATCTAACTAACTTATTCTAATATAAACCCGTGTATTTATGTGTGGTAATCAATCTACAAAGGTATCTTCTTAACATGTGATAATAAAGATTAATCACGCTTAAACAAAGATGATAACGTATAAGATAATTTCTTTGACTAAATAGTTAGTCAACGAAATTTATAAAATATATCACATATATGATTAATTATATATACGAAAAATAACAATTTCAGCTAGGCATCACACACAGAAAGAATAAATCTCACATACACTCCAAGAAAGTAAAGTGTTGTCACTAATTAAACAAAAAATAGAATTAATCATACAAGATAATAGTACCATATGTGTGAAGTTCTACTCATTTAACTAATGACATGGATCAACTCCTTTCTTCAAATCAAACTATCTCCCAAGAACACAATAGTGCATCAACAAAAGAAAGTACTTTGATACCTAAAATAAACGATGATGTTCCATAATTTCACCAAAGCATTCACAAACTTACCAAAGTGCATTCTTTGCAAATTTTTTTGATAAAATTATGGAAACTTCTCTAAATGCATGAGAAGGGTATAAATGTTATTCTAACTAATGTGCAAAAATAAATTATAGAAAAATTTGAGGAGATTTCAAACAACCTTCCTCCTAACTATTTAACTATCTCTAAAAATAAAATGTGGATTGATGAGCAGAGGCGAAGATGATGATATGTTCTCTATCAGATTGTCCTTTAAATCGCATATATCAGTCATTGGTTTGAGTTGAGGAGGTGCCCCAAAATGTATCCTAAGTTGTCCTGCAAAAATCACATCAGTGAGAGGTGGCAGCATCCGCCGAGTCGAATGAAGTGAGCAGTTAAGGGTCATGATCTAGCTGTGCGACTTCACGAGGTATTGTAAATATGAATCCCAGTCGGTCTTGGTCAGTTTTGTGATTACTTCCCTTTGTGTCTCTTCCTTTTCCTACCAGCTTTTATACAAAACACCTAAATCGGGCATGTCTTTTATATTGCCTTCCTTTGGCAGGTTGGTGACAAACAGAGTGTGGTTCACCACCTTGATTATATTCTTTGATACCCTAGATACCCTTGCCACTACTATCTTATCTTGCTTTATTCTTGCATCCCAATCTGTGAGAAGAATTCATTTGCATGTTTCCTCGATTTCAAGAAGATTGGCTTTCCTTCAATATTCTGTTTCCTACCATTCGATGAACTCTGAGATTTTGTTGTTCAAATCAATAAACTCAGTTCTCACATCGATCACCTTATCTATTAGTTGGTTTCTAGTGATCAGATAAAGAGTAATGTGTGACACCTTTTGGCAGAAGTGCTCTTGCTATTTCATCAAGAGGGAATTTAGTTCCACCGCCTCTCTAACAAACTCCTCAGTAGCAGGAACATCATTATATCTTTCCATGGTTTGCTGCAAATCTTATAGTTGCATGTTTATAGCCGATATATCGGCTTTGTGGCTTATTTTCGGGACCTCCATGCTCTGTTGCAATTGGGAAAGATGCGCAGTTGCTTGCCTGCTCACACTCACCTTCTCTGTTTCAAGTTGTTGCTCGAGCTGTGCAATCCTCTCTTCCTTTTCTCTCAACAAAGTAGAGACTTCAATAGCTTTATCCATGGTGGTTGTTGCATATGCTCCCATGAACTGTGACAATCTAGCCAAGTTCTTAGCTAGGTTGAAAGGAATGTCTCTCCAAACTATGTCCATTGATCATTTTTGGGTGGGAGTTTAGGTGTTTCCACCCTTTTCCTTTTCCTCTGTCTCCTTACTATAGCCTTGTGTAGCGGGCTATAGAACACATCAAGTGGAGGGATTTTTGTCACTTTCAAGACAATCTCTGATGTGGGCAGAGTAGGGATAATCTCAGTCTGCTAGGATGCTTTCATCAGCTCATCCATAGGCTTGGACTTCTCATCCATCGATTTGGACTACTCGTCCATAGAGTTGGACTATGTATTCTCTTGAATATGCAGAGGAGTTTGACATTCCATTATTTCTTGGGTATCTATCATTTTTGGAGTGTCTTGTAGTTTATGATTAACTAATCCCACTCCTGCTCCAAACTACTACCTTTGACCTCTGGACTGATTTCTTTAGGTGGGATGCTCATAACCTGTTTCTCAGCTAACTTCTTGCTGGACTGTGTTGTATTATCTGTGTCTTGGGCCTTCCCTGTATCTGGTGTTTTCTCAGTATTCACCTGAGACTCTATGCAATAACTAGGTCCTTCACTATTAACATTCACACTTGGTGTAGGCTTATATTTGATCATCAACAAGTGTACTAGGATTACTTTGAGCCTTTCATTTATGAATTCCTGAAATCTTTCAAAATATTTAGGACTCAGGCTCACTTTAGCCCATTCAAACTCTTGTTTGAAGGATTCAGACGACTGTAACAGGTCCTCAAAATCATTATCCTCATGGTTGTATGGCTTGAGCTTTACCACAGTAGTGATGTTATATCCTACCTTGTCTAGATCAAATTGCCTTTTCAGCAATATATGAAGCCTAAGGGCTTCCATGTTTACTAACTCCTTAATGGCATGATTAAAGTTTGCTAAAGCAAAAGAAACACACTTGACAGGAAAAGAGGGCCATAATAACTTCTTTCTTTCTTTGAGGACTTTAGTTAGGCCTTTTCCCATGGTCTGGTGGGTGATTTTGCGTCCTAACAATTTATCAGAAACATAAAAAGGAAGGACATGTGGGTTGATTGTGCTACCAAGAACCCTAATGTAGGTGAACCATTCTTGAATAAAATATTTTTCGATAGCTAGAAGGTCTATTGCAGCTTCTTGGGAAAACCTGGTGGCTTTCTTATTGAAAAAAAATTGATGCAGGGGAAAAATAACAGAGTGACATATTTTATAGAAATGGGGTATATAATGGGATTCCCATATTTTCTTATGGCTGGGATGGATAGGGTAGGAGTCTTGTAAGGTCCATTTCCAACCCATGGTTCGAAATGTAGTGCAGAAATAGATGGCTACCATTATGCAGGCACTAAAATAGAATGGGGGAAGGTTCTCTAGAGAGGAGGATCTCTTCTATCAATATATATTTTATAGAAATGGGGAATATAATGGGATTCCCATATTTTCTTATGACTGAGATGGATAGGGTAGGGGTCCTGTAAGGTCCATTTCTAACCCATGGTTGGAAATGTAGTGTAGAAATAGGTGGCTACCATAATGTAGGCACTAAAATAGAACGGGGGAAGGTTCTCTAGAGAGGAGGATCTCTTCTATTGATATTTGATAATGACGGTGGCTAGGTTATCAAATAGGATGGTGGTCCAATTCATGATGTGGGAATTAACATAGGCATTAATCAGAGGAATACATTCTATGGAAAACATAGAATTATTGGGCAACCCATATAATCTACATAACATAGCAACTGCATGGTTGTAGGGGTTTGCCAAAGAGCCTATAGCATACATACCCAATTTGTCAAATTTGAATTTGTTGTACAATACTCTCCAGCCCTTAATCAACTTGAAGGGGCCTAGGTTGTTCTTTGCGAAGCTGGCCACATATGTCTTATCACATATATCCTGAGGGTCAAGTATATGGTACATTTTCTTCAGGTCCTCTGCCCTGAATGATCCCATGAGTTCCATTCTTGAATTTCTGAATTGCCTATCTTCTATGGTGAGGTTTTCAACGCCCACCTAATCATATCCATTTATGGGAGGATTTCGCCCTCGCTCCTATCCTATGCAGGAAAGAATAGGCAACATCTTTGAATTGAAGCCCCGAATGTCTTGTTGAGTCATTTCTTGCTCTTGTGATAGTAATAACGAGACGCTCGTCCTCAAGCCTATTGTATATGACCTCCCAAGATGTTTCTCCTTCGTCATCGCTGCAGGTTGTATCAGAGAATATGGGAGCCATCTCTGTAAACTCAGATTCAACAATGCTCTGTTTTTTCTATCTCTTCATCACCTTCCTCAATGACATGTCTTTTGTAGCTTGCTTGAAATGGACAAGATATATCAATGTAGATGGTATCGGGCAATTAAGACTGAAAGCTTTTCTAAAATGACTTTGGATCATGAGAAGGGTTTAATGAGATACTCAATGTTAACTACCCATAACTTGGAAAATGATTACCTCTCCTTGGGCCGCTCAATATTTATTAACCTGACAATTTGTTCATTTTTGTATTTAAAAGGCAATTATTTCAAATGCTTAGCGCTCTTATTTACACATCACAATCTTTAAATGGATACAATATAGCGTTGTATTTTCTATAAGGAAAAATGTGATTGTGATTGTTGCTATATCGCATTTCGAAAATCATTAATGGGCATTGTAGTGGCATAGCTTAATTACTTGTGAAGTTTGTGAAGTGCGATTTACAAAATGACAAGGTGGATATGATCGAGGTATCGCAGTGGGATGTTTGATCGTGCATCGCAATTTTTTAAAGGTGTTTTATGATAGTCACATGGAAAAGCATTATTTGCGATTTGCGATGAGGATCTCATCCTTGGGTTGTTTTGGAAGATATTTCAAGGCAACTTCTTAGAGTTAGGTTTTATTATCCTAAGACTAAAAATTTAAAAAGGGTCCCCATATATATCTCTAACCTTAGATTGTATCTATTTCCTGTTTGGGTTGTTTTCCTCGATGAGGAGACCCGGGAAATAGATGCATGACTGGGACCTCTTTATGGATAACATTTATATGGGCTGTTTTTAGTGACTTTCTTTTGGAAACGTGAGCAGTATAATGAGGCTTACGTTTTTAGAGGGTTCAGTTTCTAGTTTTTTGTATAGAAAAGGGAGACACTTTTCTGCAGTAGCTCTATGATATTATCATACAGCAATCTAAATGCTCAGGCATATACTATGTAACATTTTATCTTGTTTATAAAAAGTTCGCTTTTTTCTTTGGAAAAAAAAAATATATCTCTAACCTTAGCTGTTTTTATTCATAAATGGGGGGGTTGTTTCATAGTACAACAATTGGCGATTCACTGGGGAGAACCAGCTATCTCTAAGTAGTTTTCTGGAATTTCTAAAACTTTCAAAGTAATTAGAGTTATAGGAATAATAATAACATGAGTTCTAAAGTAAACCAAATTTCTCTAGAATCATCATTACTTACTCAATCTATTTAATCTACTTTACTCTTGTAATGATATAAATACAAATGTTTGCATCAGTCAATAATAAGAGTTAAAAAGAAAGAGCAGGTGTTTTTTACATATTAGTTTTTGGTGTTTACTCATTTATCACAGATAGAACCTATGCTGCCAATAGGCGTTCATAGCCTCGACAAGGTTATCTTTTAACCAAGAACGATTCATTGTCCCATCTGAAGCAATTTTCAAATTTGAAAATGATATTCACTTGCTTTGAATCTCACTTGGATCTTGTCCCTTTCTCCTTTTTAATATAATCTTTTCTTTTAGGTTTCTTAAAAGACATCGTCTAGGCTTGGTAACCTAATAATGATAATGCCACTCACTAGTTGTAACTAAACTAAACAAGATGGCTCTTGATGAGACCCCTTGCCTTCTGATCGATGAGATCATTGGGTATTACCCTATTTTGATATGCAGTATTGGTAATATAAGTTTAATTATTTCCCTATGACCATGGTAAGTAAGCTCGTAATGAGACTTTTTATCTTCTAATTTTTGTATATTTTAGAATTACACTCTTAAAAAGGAAAATTTTGTCAAATGGGGTGAATCATTGGCTCTTTTGAGATTTTTGGATGATAATGATAGAGTTTTAAGATACTCATCTGCAGAAAGTCCTTACTAGGTTAAATATTATTTTCCTGATTGATAACAAAACATTCATACTCTAAAAAGATAAGAGTTTGTTCATAGAATAAACGTTTTTTAGCAGATCAAGTTTTTCCAAAGAAATCGGGTTTTCTTTGGTACTCGAATGTCCTAATTATTTCTTTTAGCTTTTACTTACTTATAGAAGTGAAAATCAGAAATATTATCAAAAAAATTATTTTGAAAAGCCAAAATTAAATACTACAAAACCTTTATTTTCCTAAGAATTTTAAAGGCGATATGATACAAAATTGGAAGAGGATATCTTCTAAGAAAAGTATTTTTTCAAGATTTTCCCATTAACAGATAAAGAATCCTTCTTACCTAATAAGTCTTGTAAAAGAAACATTGATTGTCCAATTTTCTCAATAATTTGAAAAGGGTCAAGCCATAGCCTTAGAAATTTGGTATGTTTACCTTTTTCCTCATGTGCTTTTCTTGATTTCAAAACCAAATCACCTACTTCGAAAGTTTTTTTACTAGCAAAGGTTGTATCAAAAGAGGATTTGAATAATTGTTGATAATTGAAGCGGGTTGCTTTGGCCTTTCCTTGATCTTCTTTAAGCTTAAGAATCTGAAACTGTTTAGCTTGGAGGAAAGAAGAAGGGTTTTCATCAATGAATTGCACAAGGGAAAGAGATGAGATTTCTATGTTTGTGGGAAGAACAACTTATTTTACATAAACTAAATCAAAAGGAGAAGAACTAATAGAGGCCTTCTGTGTAATTTTGTCTGCCCACAGAACAAATGTGAGTGCTTTGTGCCAATTCCTATGATTTTGGTCAATAGTCCTTTTGATAATTCTGATGATGTTGTTGTTTTTTTATTCTTCCAATACATTACCTTGTGGATAATAATTGGTTGAATATTTTAGCTTAAAACCTCGCTTTAGAGCAAATTCTACCATTGCATTTCGAGAAAAGTAAGATGCATTGTCAAACATTAAAGTTGAGGTAAGCCAAACCTAGTAATTATGTACTGATCAATGAATTATGTAATTATTTTTGTATTAGCTATCCTTAAGGGGATAGCTTCTACCCATTTTGTAAAATAATCAGTATTTGTAAGGATGAATCTATGTAATTTGGAAGAGTTGGAACAATCTCGCCAATTATGTCTAATCCCCAATGTTCAAATGGTTGTTGGATGTTTACTGGTTGCAAAGGGAATGTTGGCTTCCTTTCTCTTCTGGCTGTAGTTTAATAGGTTTTACACTTTCTTGCATATTCATGTGCATCCTTAAATATCGCTGGCCAATAATATCCTACATGCAGGATTTTGTGAGCTGTGGTATTTCCTCCGAAATGTCCTCCAGCTGGTCCATCATGTAATTCCTACATGACCTTTTCAGCTTCAGGTTTCTCCAAGCATCTTAGTAATATTGAATCATACTTTTTTTCTAAAAAATACATCATTGACTAATTCATACTGATTTTATTTCAACCTTAAAACATGCTTTGTTTTATAATTAAGATGCATAGGAGCATATTCGTTCTTCAAATAAAATTTCAAATCAGCATATTGTAGTTGTGTATCATTGAGGATTACCTATGATATTTGTAATTCATTACCTTGATCTTCTTCTAGTTGTTATCACAAAAATCCAACCCTGATAGGCTGCTGACCAGGAAGACCTTGTGTAACTCTTTCAAACCAAGTTTTGGCTGAGGCTTAGCCTCCTCAACCTGAGAGGGATCTCTCACTAGGTTAAAGATTTTACTTTGAAGCTTAGATGGCTAACTCTATGGAAAATTAGAACAAAAATGTATAAATTGGTCTATGGAGTCAAAGTTTGTTTCAGTACAACAACAAGATCAATTTCACATGGAAGTCAGGGCATAGAGGGTTTTAACATAAAAGTAAATAGAGATATAATATAGAGAACACAGCCTACAAACACATGAAGGAAGTTAGAGCATCATCAATGAATTCTAAGTAACATGTGTCTATACCACTACAAGAAAGTATATGAATGAAACCATGAGGAAAATCAAACATTAAAACCCTTGCTGAATCCTGAGTAGTGAAAGTAACTCTTTGTATTAACCTGAAAACATACAGTCACATACAATAACACAATGTGCATGTTTCTTTGAAAATTGCCCACCCCTGGTGTATTACATTTTCTCCAATATATAGAGTTCGTTACATGACTTAGATTCCTCCTCCAGCATGAGGGGAATTCAAATTCATCCTATTATGACACCTATTGATACTTAAAACTAACTACTAAATGCAACTGACAGCTAACTAGCAGTACTAAAGACCTAATACAACTAGGAGTGTAACTCCTTATTATGATTACAACAACCTTATCTAAACATTTAAAGCATTATTTGACAACTGCAACCTCAAGAAGTCGAATTTGATGAAGCCTCCCACATTGTCACCTGACTGCTGATGACAAACCCTAGAAATTAGGGAACATGTTTCCCTGTTTTTAGGTTTAGGATCCTTGAAAATGGCACGTGGGACAGAGCCTTTATCTTCTCATCCATGACATATTTTATGAAACTGAAGGAGATTTTTGTATTCCATGTTGTCTAGAACAAAAATCTCTCTTGGTTTTTTTAAACACTCTCCAACTATCTAGAATCTGTCCTTGAAAAACACGTGTAAAACAGGAAAAATCCGTTCTCTGAAATTAGGGTTTCAAAGAAAGCTTAATATCTCCCAACTAAGAACACTTATGAAGAAAGTGAGATAGGTTATTATAGTTGGAGAGTTGATTAAGAGAAACCTCCTTCAAAATTCCAAACTACCTTTTCCTATGACCAAAAACGGATCTTGAAAAACAAGTGTAAAACAAGAGAAAAATGTTTGTGAAAAACTGCACCTACAGCAATTTCGTAGCACAAGTTTGGTCATCCATTTCTCTGAGATCATACTAAATTTGAAGAAACTGAAAGAGGTTTTTATAGTTCAGTATGGTAGGAAGAAAAGCCTCTTTTAGTTTTCAAAATTGAGTACTCAGTTTCTCAGGAACCCTTCTGGAAGTTGACTATTAAAAGCCAAAAACAAAGACTTTTGTGCTAAAACAGGCTTTTTCAGGGGTTTCGTAGCACGCTACGAAAACTCCTAGTTCAAAATCCATGATTTCGTAGTGCAGCCAGTGCAAATTCTAGGTTCTGCACTACGAAAACTCCTAGGTAGTTTTGTACTGCATGAAAACCTTGACACAAGTTTGACACATGGAATTTTAGGTGTGATGTGGGGCCAGTGATGGGAAAGAATGGAGTGTTGACCCTATTTGACCATACCAACAAGAATATTTTCTAGATCTTAGACACTAAAGCAACCATGGAAAGATTAGACCAAGACTAACACCAATCCTTAGGAATAGAACTGATGCTCAGAATTTAAAAATCATTTCTTAAGTGATAACACTAGTGATAATTGGGAAGCTCCTATTAACATCTTGCAAAAACCTTGGCCCCTAACAATTTTAAGTGGTCGGATTTCTACATCATATTCTTGAAGTGCAGTAACCCAATGGGCTCTTTTCTCCCCCACTTTTCTTTGGATTAATAATTGTCTTACTACGGGGTAGGGTACTACTATCTTTGTATGGGATTTAAGAAGAAAAGGTACGAAATGTTTCAAGGTTTTAAAAACAGAAAATGTTTGTTTCTCAAGAGTTGAATAATTTAACTCGACACCTTGCAAGTTAGAACTGAAAAAAGAGATGGGTCCTCGATATTGTCATCGTTTAGATGTGTTAAAATTGTTGCATATGATGTATCAGATTAAAAAGTATATAATAAAAAAGGTTTTAGAAAGTTAGGAGTTGTCAGCAAAGGAGAATTAATAATGGATATTTTAATCAACTCACATGACTCCCTTTCATGTTTGCCCCATTTGAAAACTACATTTTTTCGTATCACTGTTTGAAGGGGTAGGACAATCTGTGAAAAATCCGGAACAAATCTTTTTACAAAATTAATTTGGTTCAGGAACGAATGCATGGTCTTTTTGTTATGTGGGAGAGGAATCTTTTCGATCTTGGACTCTATCGGGATCAATGTAAATCCCTTTCTTGGACACTATAAACCCAAGGAGTTTGCCTTTCGGTAAAGAAAAATAAGATTTTTTTGGATTTAAGGAAATGCCATATTTCCTTCATATTTCAAAAATGTGCTTCAGGTCACTTAAATGATTGTTCCTATCCTTAGAAAAGACTGTGATTTCATCTAAGTAAATAGAAACTGATTTATTAATCATACCTTTAAAAGCAATATTCATATCACGTTGAAATGTAGCACCTGCCTTAATGAGTCCAAAAGGCATCTTGTAATGGGCATATGTTCCCCACTTGGTCCTGAATGTTGTCTTGAATTTTTCATTTATATGCACAACAATTTTATTATATCCTGAGAATCCATCTAGAAAATACATTAATTCGGAACCTACAACTAATTACAATATCTGTTCCATGGTAGGCAAAGGAAAGTTATCTTTTTGACAAGCTTTATTAAGGTTCCTAAAATCAATACAAATCCCAATATCACCATTCTTTTTCCTTACAGGCATCATATTCGATACCTACTTAGAATGTCTAATAGGGAATATTATTTTGGCTTTCAGAAGCTTGTTCAATTCAGATTTGATTTGACTCTCAAGGTTTGGGTGAATTTTGCAAAGATTTTGTTGAACTGGATTTTCATTCGAAGTCATATGTATGGTAAGTTGAATCACATAGGTATCATAGGTTTTGAGATCTACGTAATCTCAGGCAAAGACTCCTTTGTATGTTTTCAACAACCTAATGAATGATATTCTTTCTTCTGATGATAAGCCAAGAACTAGGTTGACATTTTGAGGTTTTTCAGTTGACCCTAAGTTTACTACTTCAAATCTCAAAGTATAACTTTGAGTTTTGGAGTTAGTAAATTTCTTGAATCTATCCTTTAGATCATAGAGATCTTCCATCTTAACTATAGACTTTGGGATTGGGTTTTGATTCTGATCATTTTTAATTTGTAGATCATGCTCTTGTTCATCTATGATATGTTCCTCATAGGACCCTCCTGATGTAAGGAAATTAACTATATCCGCATCATTATTGATTACTCTCCAATTTGTTACATTATCAGGAATAGATGGCCTAAATATTAACTCTATTGAAACTTATCTGGACTGAAATCTTTTGAGGGTATAAGCTTGGATGCCACATTAGCAAGTAAGTCAGCACTTTCTTTTTGTAGTCTAGGCACTGAAGAAATGTTAAAAGCAGAGAAGTGAGAAGTCAAATTCTAGGCTAATGATTGATAATGTTTAAGGTGCCCAGAGACACTATGAATTGTATTTCTTACCTTCTTCACAATTATTTCAGAATCACCATAGACTTACAGATATTTGGCATTAAGGCCAATGGCTTTGTACAGTCTTTGGATCAATGCTTCATATTTAGTGACATTATTGGTGCACTAAAATTCAAGTCTGCAAGCTAAAATGGTTTTCTCTCCTTGTGGATTGATCAAAATGCATCCTGCGCCTACACCCCTTTCAGATTTGGAACCATCAAAATAAAGATTCCAAAATAGAGAATTATTTGAAATTTTATCTACTAAATTTACACACTAGGAAGCATATGTTTGTGAAAAATTTTATATTTGAGACACTACAACCTTATCTGGAAAGGGAAACCTATGAGCATTAAAGGATCCCAACAATGACTTAGCTGAGTAATTTCCAATGATGTTATTGGTGAAGGCAACAGTTTCATTGTTTCCCTCAAGGTTAATGACTGTATATTTCATGAACTTTTCTTAGTCTACCCTGATTTGGTTTGGTTTACCACTATCTGGAAATCACATGTGAGACCAATCAGTTGTGAAGTAACCATGCAACTTTTCAGACCAATCATTACTTAGGATTAAACCATAAAATTCAGGGATATCAGCCAGTAAAATATCAATTATTTGTGAAACTTTTGGATTAGAGGAAAGCCTAATTGAAACTGATGTTACTTCTCCAAGTACCTCTACTTTTGTATTGTCAAATTGAACTATGTGTACCACAGATTTTTGAGGTGTAATATTCAATTTGGTGCACACAACTCTTGGCATAATATTTGAAGAGACTCATGAATCAACAAGACGGTTATGAGCATTCATGTTGAAAATTTCGTAAGTGAGCAGAAATGGGGGAATATGAGAAATAGATCTATGACTGATTAGGAATAAATCTAAAGGATCTAATTTGTTGGAAGATGATGGAGGTTTTCCCATATCGTAGGTAGCTTGAGTAACACAGCATATGGCACAAGTAATACAGGAATTGCTTTTAATTCTCTTAATAAAAAATTTTGTTGTTGCTTGAGTTTAGTGAGTTCATGAAATGAAATTTTTTCTCTAGTCTTTTTGATGTCTTTGACTATATTATATTCCACTATATCTGAAATTACCAATGTTTTGGAATTATTTGGAGGATCTAGAGGAATAGGATCGGTTTGACTAGTCATAGATTTCTTACTTACTGTTTTCTCCTTTATAGGAGTAGCAATTTTTTGTTTCTGATTTGTGATAGACATGTCACGAGATTTGTTAATTCTTGTAGCCACTGGAATAGATTGTGCATCTTCTTCATTTGGGAGGATGAAATCTCACATTGCATTTAATTCAACTTCTTCTTCTATTTTGGTTTCCTCTTCGATTGGTGAGACTTCTTCTTCTTCTTGATCAGAATCAACATTTGAAATGGTGTTCGGGGGTTGCGATGTAGAAGAATGATTCCTTTTAAATGAGAGAAAAGGTTTCTTGGGAGCAGAGGATTCTGTGACCTACTTCTTGATTTCGACCATTTCATTAGACATCGTCTTTAATACTTTATGAAGGAATTCAAGATCGAAAGGGTCCTTTGAAGATTTATTTTTAGAATCATCCTTAAATGTTACTTTCTTTGAATTCCTACGATCCATTTGTGATCTCTTTTCCAAAGCTATAATCCTTCTTTCTACAGAGAGGGCTTCTTTCATGTTTTCTACAAGGGTAGCCTTATTGGCTCTATCTACAAAAATTGCAATATTAGAGGGAAGAGACAATATGTACCATTCTATTTGTACATCTACAGCAGGTTTTGAGGCAGCTGGGATTTTATTTAACAATTTGTTAAATATGGAGTTGAAGTCTTTGATCCTTTCATCTAAGTTATCTTTTAAATTAGAAATATATTTGATCAAGGATGCTATGGTCCTATCATCACCAAATTTTGCAAGAAATACTTCTTGATAAAAATTTATGTTGTTGCTTGAGTTTAGTGAGTTCATACAATGAAATGTTTTCTCTAGTAGTTGTCATGTCTTTGACTATATTGTATTCCACTATATCTAAAATTACTAATGTTTTGGAAGTATATGGAGGGTCTAGAGGAATAGGATCGGTTTGACTAGTCTTAGATTTCTTATTGTTTTCTCCTTTACAAGAGTAGCAATTTTTTGTTTATGATTTGTGACAGACATGTCACGAGAGTTTTTACTTCTTGTAGTGACTGGAATAGATTGTGCCTCTTCTTCATTTGGGAGGATGAAATCCCACATTCCATTTAGTTAAACTTCTTCTTCTATTTCAATTTCCTCTTCGGGTGGTGAGTCTTCTTCTCCTTCTTGATAAAAGTCAGCATTTGAAATGGTGTTCGGGGGTTGTGATGTAGAAGAAGGATTCCTTTTAAACAAGCAAAAATGTTTCTTGGGGGTAGAGGATTCTGCGACCTACGTCTTGATTTCAACCATTTCATTAGACATTGTCTTTAATACTTTATGAAGGCCTTCAAGATTGAAAGGGTCCTTTCAAGCTTTCTTTTTAGAATCATCCTTAAATGTTACTTTCTTTGAATTCCTCTCATCTGTTTGTGATCTCTTTTCCAAAGCTATAATCCTTCTTTATACAGAGAGGGCTTCTTTCATGTTTTCTACAAGGGGAGCCTTATTGGCTCTATCTACCAAAATTGAAATATTAAAGGGAAGAGATGATATGTACCATTCTATTTGTACATCTACAACAGGTTTTGAGGTGGCTAGGATTTTATTTAGCAACTTGTTAAATATGGAGTTGAAGTCTTTGATCCTTTCATATGAGTTATATTTTAAATTAGAAAGATCATTGATCAAGGATGCTATGGTCCTATCATCACCAAATTTTGCAATAAATAGTTCTTAAAAAGTATCCCAGTTCATAATTGAACTTGATGGAAGGGAAAAATACCAAGATCCAGTAGATCATTGGAATGTATAAGGGAACAGTCTGACTACAACATCTTCATGTGCAACACCATTAAGATTCATGGCCAACATAAAGTTATTTAGATGTTCTTCAGTCAGAAGACTATCATCGGGATTGTACTTGGGTAGCCATTTGTTTGGGTTTGCTAGGAGCGCATTTGGATTTGCAACCAAGACAACAACAGGGTTTGTCCAAGGTTGAGCAGGTTGATTGGCCATAACTTGAGTTGGAGACTGTGAAGATGGGAAGGTCAGTCTAGAAGTAGGTATAGATGGTGAAGAACTTACTACTAGTTTAATACTACTAGTGGCAGTACTAATTGGAGAAGTGGATAGTTGAGAAGTTGTGGATTGACTAGAAGTGAATGGGGAAGTGAATGGATGGAAAGGTGATGTGATCTTGCTGGTATCCGATTCAGATCTTGGTGAGGTAACTTTCCTACATCATGGAGGGATAAGGAACTCAAAAGGGGTTACTCCAAGTCTTTCACTTTGCAATATAGTTAATACACTAGTTTGTTGTAATAAGGAAGTAACACTTTCCTCAGAAACTTTGGGCCTCTCTGGTTCATGGAATAAATGGATATATGTTCCAATATTTGTATCAAAGAATGGACTTTGGGAGAATTGGGAGTGTAATCTGGGGAAGGTGGTTGTATTACTACTTCAGGATACAAGAGAGATGTTTCTACAACTTCCGATTTATGATCAGGAGATGTTGAACGAGATCTAGAAGGTGTAGAAGTTGTGGAGGGGTTTTGACTCTTATGAATGTTTTTCAATTGATCTTGAGGTTTATATGCCATTCATGGTCAGATGTCCCTCCTTCTAGTGCCAAAATGTTGTGGTTTCTACTGCCCCAACATGGGGGATAACCACCCGGTCCAGACCTTAAGATAGCTCATTTTTCGTTTAAAGTGGTGGCTCCGACTAGGGATAATGGGACCAGTTTCTTAGTGTGGGTTTTAAGATGAGAGTGGGTGGTTCATGAGTGATTGCAATAGAATAATGATAATCTAACTAACCTATTCTATCATGTAAATCTCTAACTAACTTATTCTAATATAAACCCAAGTATTTATGTATGGTATATGATCTACAAAGACATCTGCTTAACATGTGATAATAAAGATTAATCACGCATAAATATAGATGATAACGTATAATATCATTTCTTTGACTAAATACTTAGTCAAAGAAATTTATAAAATATATCTCATATATGATGAATTATATATATGAAAATTAACAATTTCAGCTAGGCATCATCCAATAGTGCAATTAACGCTTAGCAGAAAGAATAAACCTCACATACAATCCATGAATTTAGTAAATTGTTGTCACTAATTAAACAAAAAAGAGAATCAATCATACAAGATAATAGTACCATATGTGTGAAGTTCTTCTCATTCAACTAATGACATGGGCCAACTCCATTCTTTAAATCAAATTATCTCCCAAGAAAACAATAGTGCATCAATAAAGAAAAGTAGTCCGATATCTAAAAGAAATGATCATGTTCGATAATTTCACCAAAGCATTCACAAACTTACAAAAGTACATTCTTTGCAAATTTTTTTGATAAAATTATGGACCCTTCTCTAAATGCATGAGAAGGATATAAATACTATTCTAACTAATGTGCAAAAATAGATTATACAAAAATTTGAGGAGGTTTCAAACAACCTTCCTCCTAACTAGTTAACTAACTCTAAAAATAAATAGTGACTTGATGAGCAGAGGCTAAGATGATGATTTTATGTCTCCTAATTTGTCCTTCAAACCACATATATCGAGCATTGGTTTGAGTTGAGGGGGTGCCCCAAAATGTGTCCTGAGTTTTCCTGCGAAAATCGCATCAGTGAGAGTTGGCAACATCCGTTGAGTCAAATGAAGTGAGAAGTTAAGGGTCATGATCTGGTTGTGCAACTTCACGATGTATTTCCAATACGACTACTAATTGGACTTTGTCAATTTTGTGATTTTTTCACTTTGAGTCTCTTCCTTTTCCTGCCAGATTTTATACAAAGCACCTAAATGGAGGTTCACCCCTTTAATTATATTCTTTGATACCCCAACTACCCTTGCCACTGCTAGCTCAGCTTGATTAATTCTCACATCCGAATCTATGAAAAGAATTTCTTTGTGTATCTCCTTGACTTTAGGCAGATTGGCTTTCCTTCCATCTTATGTTTCATGCCATTCAATGCTCTAAAATTCTGGTGTTCAGATCAGTAAAATCAGTTCTCTGATTGATCACCTTATCTGTTAGTTGCTCACTAGTGATCAGATAAGGAGTAATGTGTGACATCTTTTGGCAGAAATGCTCTTGTTGTTTCATCAAGAGGGAATTTAGTTCTAGTGCCTCTTTAATGAACTCCTCGGTAGTATGAACATCATTATATCTTTCCATGGCTTGCTGCAATTCTTGGAGTTACATGTTTTTAGCTGATATATCAGCTTCGCGGCCTATTTTCAGGACCTCCATGCTTTATTACAATTGGGAAAGTTGTTGAGCTACTTGCCTGTTCAAACTCACTTTCGTTTCGAGCTCTTGCTCGAGCTATGAAATCCTCTCTTCCTTTTCTCTGAACAAGGTAGAGACTTCGGTAGCTTTGTCCATGGTGGTCGTTGCATATTATCTCGTGAACTATGAAAATATATTCAATTTCTCAGCTGGTTTGAAAGGAATATCCCTCCAAACCATGTCCATTGGCTCATTTTTAGGTGGGTGTTCAGGGGTTTCTACCATTTTCCTTTTCCTCTATCTCCTTACTACATCCTTGTGGAGCGAGTTGTAGAACACATCAAGGTGAGGGATATTGGTCACTTTCAAGATGATCTCTAATGTGGGCAGAGCAGGGATAATCTCAGTCTACTAGGATGTTGTCACCTGCTCATCCATAAGCTTGGACTACTCAACCATGGATTTGGACTTCTCGTCCATAGACTTGGACTTTATATTCTCCTAAATCTGCAGAGGAGTTTGACATTCCATTTTTTCTTAGGTATTTGTCATTTTGGGAGTGTCTTGCAGTTTCTAATTAAAATGATCCCACTCATGCTCCAAACTGTTGCCTCTGACCTTTGAACTGATTTCTTTAGGTGGGGTGCTTGTTAGTGTCAGTATTTTCATCCTACCATCAGTGATCAAAAATCATCTTTTCATATCATTTTAAGGATCTGATTCAGAAATTTTTTATCATTCCACTAGGTCATGCAAAATATTAGTCACTGATGGTAGTCCTAGTCCAAAAAAATCACTCTTTCCTAAATGTGATTACTTGTTGGCATAGTTTCATATCTTGTTTACTGTACATCATCCATAAAGTTATTTTTATCGTTCCACTTGTATCAGTCATGAGGTCATTATGTCATCTTGAAATTCAGTCCTTTAAGGTCTCATTAGGTCTTTAGGATTTTTCAAGGTTTCATTAGGTCATTAGGGTTGCCAAGGTTTCATTACATTGCATAAGACCAGCAAGTAAAGGGTGATCAAATAACATCCCTTCACCATGTGAAGATGATTTGTAAAGAGAAACACTTATTTTAGTATGTAATTTTATGTCGTTCAAATGTAATCATTTCACCATCCCAAGCTGTTAACTTAGTGTTCCAAAGATGCCAAACCATCAAAAGATCAATTTTTCAAAGGAAATAGTCAAGTTAAATGGTAAAGTTTCAAAGGGTTAAGTGCATGCCAAAGGGAGTTGTTTTTTCCCAAGGGTGTCCAAATCATCATTTTCCACAAACACTAAACCCTAATTTAATCACCCATTGAGCTAGGGTTGGCTATGAAATCAAAGACATCTGAGTATATGAGACATAAGGGAGGTCATCTCAATGAGTATGAGGCCATTCCAACTCATACACATCATGTCTCCATCATTTTTCAATAATTTATTCCAAGGGACAAATCATTTGCCACACATAGGGCCGATTTTTCTTCAAACTATGTTTTAGACCAAACAGGGAAGAATTTGGAAATAGCGAGAGAGTTTTTTGTCCACAATAGGCCAAGGAAGAGAAACCTCCTTCACGTTTTACACAGGTGTCATGGTTTTAGAGAAATGTCAAAAATACATTTTCTACAAGAGAGTTGATGCACTTCTGGAGTGACCTTGGGAAAATAAAGATTTATCCTACCTGGAGTGACCAAATGACTTGCTTGATGAGTAAAGTGATAACTTTACATGGAGAGATTTCTAATGACCTATTATGAGCTCAATTTGGAGTTGAGAAAAACCTTCAGTTGAGATTTCTAATGACCTATTACGAACTCAATTTGGAGTTGAGAAAAACCTTCAAAAGTTGACTGAAACAACACTTTGCATTTTGGCAGCCTCATTCTGCACATTTTGACCAGTCTTTGGAGATTGAAATTTTGATAGGGAAAGTGGGCTCCAAATTGAAAATTTCAAGATGTTCTGGAAAGTAGACTTGATAAGCTTTCCAATGAGCTATTCCACACCCGATTTGGACATCGGGAAGCCAGACAAAAGTGGTTTGAAGTGGCATTGCGCTTTTGGAGACTGGCGCTGCACTTTTGGCAGATTTTCCCAATGCAAATTAACACAGGCACTGCGCTTTTCTCCTAGCGATGTGCTTCTGAATGATGGCACTACGCTTTTTGCAGGAGAGCTTAAAAACCCTCAAACCCTCAAGGAAACTCCAAATTTCTCTCTCCTTCCATCATTACAAGTAAGTGGACATCAATCACTTTAGTTTTGGTTTGCAAATCCAATCTATAAGCATTATTCTCCATGTTTAATATGAAACCCTAAAATCTCTCTAATGATGCTTAAAACCTAAATCTTCACTATTCATCCTAGCACCTATCCCTACAGCTCCAAAATTCCCCTATCTCTATTCCCCTATCACCTTATCCCTTTTTTCCCTTTACCCCTATTCCATATCATTCCCATTCCCTTTGTCCCTCTTCCTCAAGAGAAAATTATCAAGCAAACAAGCCCTCCCCCTCATTTAGTACTCCTCCATTCATTTCCTAGTCATAAGATCATCTCCCATCCCCTCATTCCTAAAAACACTTTCACTCATTCCCTTCATACACCTCAACCTTGCAAACATGGAAAAGGAAGACCTTCCAAGAGTGCTCAGGTGAAGACAAATGAGAAGGCCAAAGAGACTAGAGCTACTGAGGTCCCTGATACCTACATGAAATATCAGAGGGACACAAGGAGATTGTTTGTAGCTGATAACATGGCCTACCACTACAAGACTCAAAACAAGATTTGCAACAGGAGGGTCAGGAAGATGAAATCTAGGCTAAGGCAGGCTTTAAAAGGAAAAAAGGAGGAGGATAGACTTAGGATGTTGGCTGAAGCTTCCTTGGCTCATCACAGCACTTGATGATGGTGCTTCTCACCAATTTTGGGCAAATTTGGAGAAAATTTTGTCATTTGCAAATTTTGGAATTTAATACACAAAAAAACTACCCAATGGTGCTACGCTTTTCCTAGGGGCACCCAATGAAGAAATGGTTTGTCTTTTTGGATTAAAATGATGAGGACATACACCCTAGAAAGTTTCAAAGTTTTTGGGCAGAACTGGTCCACCAAAAGGTCAAAAAAAACCTAAAAATGACATTTCTGCGACTTTTTGGACACACTAAAGCAGTCTTGGGAGAATCAAGTTTTGAGGGGTCAAATGAGCTTCAAATTCCGAAATTTCAAGTGTTTTAGAACTTAGACTTGAATATATTTCCAATGAGCTATCATGGGCTCAATTTGGATGCTAGGAAGGCCTCCAAAAGGGACCTAAACATGGCACTGTTCTTTTGGCCAGTGGTGGTGCGCTTTTGACAGTTTTGCTCAGGGTTGTTATTTTTCCAGTTTTTTTATTGTAATCATGGATTATCTCTCATGGTGAATGATTTAATATTGTAAATTATGACTTGGAATGTAATTATTATAGATAAATAGTGATAGAGGGTAGATTGATTGCTTTAGAATTTAGTTTTTGCTCAAATGAATCATTGTTTCACTTTTAGAAGCAAGTTGTTGGTGATGCCTATATTCCTATTTCATGTTCAGTATTAGTTAGATTAGCTCCTCATCTTATGGATTCGACCCCTGAGGATGGGATGAGGCTAAAATCATGTATATATCTTCTTCTTCTTTCTCATTGTAAAGGGTTGGACTCAGCTGGATGCCCAAACCTTGATTGTACACCTTTTGTAAGCAGTTTGGTAGGAGATTAATAAGAATTGCAACTATTTTTATGGGATCCATGTGGAATGAGTTTTAGTATAGTTTCTTCTTCTTTGATCATGTTTTAATGTGTTTTATGTATTCCGTTAATCATTTCATTGCTTCTAGTTTATTTTTTTCAAGTTGATCGGTAGAATTCATTACATCATTGCTCTGCCTTGGGAAACCATTCACCATTTCATGTTTTCTGTAGTCTAGGAAGGATCCATGGTTTTCATATGCCCTTCTTAGCTTCTCACCTGTCTAAAAAATCTCACCCCATCAAGCCCTTAAGTGCTAAATCCTATGCCTACCTTGCCCCATTGAACACCCTGCAATTCTGACCTAGTTCCCTAGACCTAAACTGTCCAGCGACCCTGATCCAGCAAAACCCCTACAAAATCCAATCAAAACTTTCATGCTACTATACCTAGCTTAATATCCTTTACCTAATCTAGTCATCTTGGTTGAGATCCTTATGGAGAGAGCCCTCTCCCGGCCTAGTAGGGCTAGCTACTTGGCTAAGTGTGGTTTGTGGTTACCTTGGCATTGCCTTCCTTCAGCCTGAGGTTCAATTCACGTGATAGTAGTGTTAGAAAATTATATATTATGGAGCAATGGAACACATAAAATATTGCAGAAATATAAACACATAAAACAAGAGAGACACAGATATACGTGGTTCACCCAGTTTGGGGTACGTCCACCCTGAATAGCCAATCCTTCCTTTCTATTATCCAGC
>APFE030529726.1:5893-27699 GCA_000404065.3 Pinus taeda
ATGAAAATAGATAAGAGTGGAACAAAGGAGACCAACCTTAGTCTTGCGCTTGGTTTCCTTGTTTGATTCCTCTCCTTCCTGATAGATCTTTGCCGCTTCTTCTTCATCTACCCAGCTTCAAAGAGCACCTATGGAATCAAAGCAGCATACTACTATCGAAGAACAAAGATCTATATTCATAAATAACACAGGACCATATATGCGTTAACCATACAAATGCATATATAATCAAACATACAAGAATATGGAGGAAAACTTGAATAGCTTTATTAAGGTCAAGAATAGCAAGAGGATTACAACCATATATTCTGACCCAGCATCATCCTCCAGCAAGAAATCCCTTCTTCACCTCAATTAAAGCTTAGATCACCCAACACTATGAAGTTACACCAAAAAACCAACAGCACTTCTCTACAAGATACAAGATTCCAGCCTCTGGATCTCTGTGATGAGGGATCCACATATAGATGATTGTAGGGAGGTGAGTCATCTTTTGGGGTTTTGATTAGTGTCCTCTCTCTGATAGTTCTTGATTCCACTTGGAGACTGATGATCTCTTAATCATCCCTAGTCAAAAACAGAGAGGCAAGTGTCAGAGGGGAAGCTTTTGGAAGATTCCATGATCTTCCACCTCGCAAATTGTCCCTGCCATTTGTCCATTCCCAACCATCACACCCTACAGAGGGGCAATTTAGTATGCATTGCACCCTTTACATTGGGAAGGTGATATGCATCGCACCATCTGCACTGGGTATTCAGTTTGGTCTAGTTTTGACCATTTCTGAGCAGTTTTTAGTGGAGAACTTCTGGGAGATGATGTAATCACCTAACCTTGTTCCTTTAGGCAGTGAAGCAACACTTTTAGGAACTTAGGATCCCTCACTTTATGGACATTTATGATTGGGGTTGCAGTGCCCAAAAATGTCTATAACACTCCTTGCTACAACATGGGGGAAAACCACCTGGTCTGGACCTTAGTTAGCAACTCCTTTTCCATTTGGTGTAGTGGCTCCAACTAGGGATAATGGACTAGTTTCCCCAAAGATATTTTGATAGTGTTAATGGGTTGATATATGATGTAATGGGGGAATGATTAAGCTAAGTGTAATATAATCTAAACTATTAAACACATGCATATATCCTAGTTTGAACACTATTAAACTATAACTATGCCCCAGAATAAAGTAATCTATGTGATCTACCATAATACCCTATAGAAATTGGTAATAAAAATCATTCAACTGCAATAAGAAGTGAAATCGTTTAAAAGTTGTCATTTCGGATAAATAGTTAGCCAAAATTATTGTGAAAGATATATCACATATGGAATCATTCATATATTTAGCATAAAGTTAAAGCCAACACCATACAAAAGTGCAATAATGCTAATTGTAATTGTAATTCAAACTTTCATACATAAAACAATTGAAGAAAAGTTATTGCCCGATACATAAATAAAATAGAATCATAAGATAAAAATACCATATATGATAATTTATGCTCATGTGTTTCAACAATATCGACCTAATTCCAATCAATCCAACATCATATAAGAGTAAAAAAGTGCAATTTCAATAGAGCATGCCAGATATTCAAAATAAAATAGATCTTGTTCCATTCATTCCATCATAACTTCCTCAAAGGTACAAAAGTGCATGTTTTGAAGAATGTTTCTGATAAAATTTCTGGACCCCTCTCTAAATGCATGAGAGGGGTTTAAATACTAAACTATAGGTCCTAAAATAGATTATTACAAAAATATAGATGAGGAGGTTTAAATGACCTTCCTCATATTATGCTAAATAAAACTAAAATAAAAATAAAACAAAGTGACTAACTCCTTTGCATTCGATCCTTAAGATCGTAGATATCTGTCATTGGCTTGAGCTGTATCGGTTGGCTAATCATAGATTTAAACTGCCCAGTAAATATACCCTTCGACAGTGCTGACACCATTTTTTGTGTGGATGTAGTTAAGCATCACAAGGTCATCCACTGGCTGTATGGTTTGACTAAGAATTTCTAGTATGCTTCTTGGTTCAGCTTGCTCATTTGTCTGATCACCTCCTCCCTTTCCTTTGCCACCTGTCTCCATTGCAACGCTAGTTGTTTGGCATTTGGACTAAAACCTGGTATAGATTATGCAACCAACTGGCGCCATGTATATTTTCATTGATGGATTCAATGATGTTGTTTGCTATTGCTAGTGTGACCGTCATTTCCCTTTCTGCTTGCTTGAGCTGAGAATCCCAATCTGCAAATAGAACTTCTTTATGTGATTCCTCTAGTTTTTCAAATCAGCCTTCCTCCCATCTTATGATTCTTTCCAGGTGATAAAGTCAGAAATCATTTTATGGATTTCTTCATACTCAAGACTCATGTCGACGACTTAGCTTGTTAGCTTGTCATTGATCTTGCAAAAAGGAATTATTTGCGAGATTTTCTAGCATAGAACTACCTTTTTTTGTTAGGAGTTAAGGTTGAGTGCTTCTTTTATGAACTGATTGATTTGTGGACTATCTTTATACTTATATATCATATCTTGTATCCAAACATCTCTTTCTGCTTGGCTGGCTTGATGTTATATTTGCATCTATTCAAACTCCTGTTGAAGCTTGGCTACTTGTAACTCTGCCTATTCATTATATTTTTCCTGCTCTAATTGTTGCTCCAATAATAGAATATTTTGTTCTTTTTCTCTCAGCAGCAGTTGGACTTTTGTCGGGTTATCAGTAGCTTCCATGGCATAGGCTCCTGTAAATTGCGACAGTCTTGTAAGGTTCTCAAATGGGTCCATGGGAAAATCTTTCCAGACAATGTCCATTGGTTCATTGTCGAGAGTGATAATAGTTGCAACATCTAACTTTATTTTCTTCCTCTGCCTTTTGATGACAACTTTGTGGGTAGGGCTATAAAACACATCTAGTGGAGGAATTTCTTCATTTCTCAAAATAATTTTTGAAGTGTGGGTGGCAAGAATGAGCTCCACATCCTGAGTGCTTACAGTTTTCTCCACTGTAATTTCTTGAGTTGATTTGTGCTATGGAGTCCGTATCTCATATGTTTGTTCCTCTATATGGAGCTTCTTATTTAAATTCTCTCATTCTTTTTCTAAAGAAATAACTGAGCGTTTTTCCGACTGATTGGAAGTAGATTGAATTTCATCCTGCTTCTTTTCCTAGGCTTTCTCGGCTATTTTTTTTGTAGTCTCGACTGTGCCCCTTTCAGAATCTTTGTTTTTACTGCCCCCATTTTGAGACTGCTGCTCTAAGTGCTCTGACTCACGAGTAGACTTGTTCTAGGAATCTACTTTGGAAACTTCTTTGGAATTTCCTCTGGAGCTTTCCTCTAAGCTTACACTAGGAGTTGGCTCCCTTATTGGTTCAATCTGTAGTAGGTCCAATGGGACCTTTAATAATATCCTCTCCCTTTATTCATAGAAGGCTTCAAGATCATCTAGGGAAAAAGGTAGTGATTCCATATGTGTCACTTCTGAAAATGTCTCCTTTTATAGGAAGAGGTCATCAAAGGCATCTTCCTCATGGGTGAATGGTTTCACTTTCACCATGGTAGTGAAGTCTTTGGTGATGCCATTTGGGTCATACTGTCTTCCTGGGAATGTAGTCAATTTCAGAGATTTCATAATCTCTGCTTCTTTGTATGCATGTCCAAAATTTTGTAGTGCAAATGCACCACATTGCAATGGAAATGTAGGCCAAATGGCCTTTTTCTGTACCTTCCCCTGTTGTTTGGTAGGCTATCTCCCTGGCCATTAACTTGTTGGGGACATAGTATGGGAGGACATGCGGTGAAGAAATGCTCCCACATACTTTGATATATGTAAATGTCTCCTCCCCAAACTATCTGGCTACAGGTATGATATCTATTTTAGCTTATTTAGAAAACCCGGGGGCATTTCTGTTGTAGATTTTTTTTATGGATAGGCAACATTACGCCTTGACAAATTTTATAAAAATGGGGGTGAAACTGGGACTCCCATAGACTCTTATGATATATATGGACAGGAATCATGTCTTTCACAGTCCACTTACATCCCATGAGAGAAAATTTGGAGCCAAAACAGATTGCATCCATTATACAGGAACTCACGAAAAATGGAGGATAAACCCTTGAAGAGATACTCCTCTTTCTCCTATACTCCATAATAGCTTTCAAAAAATTATTAAAAAAAAATTGGGCCCAATTCATTATTGTTGTGTTTACGGCTACATGTATTAATGGCAGCCATTCTGGGGAAAATTTGGTACTATCAGGCTTGCTTAACATTCTACATAACATGGCATCTACAAAACTATGAGGGGGAGAGTCAGATGTTGTAGAATACATACCCGTCTTATCCCTTTTAATCTTGCCTTCATTTTCTTGTTTCATGTGACGTATGCTAGGTCTTCATTCTCCTTAGAAAATTTCTCGAGGAATTGTTTATGGTAGAGGTTTTGTGGCTCTAGTAGATTGTACATAAGCTACAGGCTGTCTGGTGAACAAGATTCCATAACCTCCTACCTGATATTCTTGAATTCTCTGTCCAAGACGTCCACCTGATCAATTATCCACATAAGCGCAGGGAGGCAATGATTAGGAAGTGTTCTCCCTTACCTGAGCAAAGCGTAAGGGGCGCCGGCCCTACCTAAATGAAGAAGAGATCAAACCCGGGGGGCAATAGGCTCAGGAAGGGGCATATATGTGTATGGAATTATATTTGGTCTTGGGGTTATGCTATGCAAAAATGAGCATGATGTATCAGAGAAGGAGGCGTTAGAGGAAACATGAACATCGGCTATGGCCTTTGTTACCAGAGGTCCTGGTTTCTCAGACTTACCTGCCTTTCCCCTCTTTGCCATTGCTCCCAACAACTCTTGCTGTGGATTGTTCCTAAAAATGGAGCAAAGCAAAAGCTATTAGATGGACACAAGTAAGAATGAAAATAAGAATGAATGATACAGATAACCTTGAAAAGGTGACAAGAAAGGACTTTTTATTAAATTCAAGAGAGAAGGTATCGTATCACGTCGAGCAGATTTTCAAATGTAAATACCATTAACCCATACTAAATGCCCACTAGTGGTTCCTTATCCCTAGCTTTATTGTTCATTAATGTTTTTCATTGTAAGTCGGGAAAGAAACTTATTAGGGTGGTGAGCTTTTTAACTGCAAAAATGTCAATTTTGCAATTGCGAAGAAATATCTCAAATCACATTATTGCATTTCGTGTGTGCACTTTATTTAACATTCTTTTCGTTTTTGTGGGATGCGAAATGCAAGATGTTCTTTATTGTTTTCAAATCATAGCTTGTTCGATACGATTTCCTTTTTAAAGACTTTTTTAATTGCATGGTGGATTTGAGTGCTTTTTATAACATAGTTGGCAATCATGTTTGGGCTTCTACCGCATTTCGCAATATCGCGTGGTTGGTAAGGTTTCAAACCTTTCCTAAGGGTTTCCAATGCGATGTTATAAGGGTGACTGTGTCATCGCAATATTGCATATCGCATGGTTAAAGATACTTTATGAGAGTGCGCTCTTTGTAAGTGGCGATATGCGATACATGCCTTATTTTAATAAGAAATTCCTTAGGAATTAGTTCAAATGAAAAATCCTAATAGTTTCGAGGTTAAGCATGCAATCCCTTTTGATTGCTTTGCGCGAGTTTTGGTCGTTAACAAGGATTTTGACAAGTTTGATCGTGCAATATGTGAAAAGGTAAGCAGTTACTAACTTTTCAAAGGGTTTTATCTTGATATCTTGCTTTATTCCCAAAATAACAAGAAACTGGCTAAATGCTAAATTTATTTTTTGATAGGATTTTTTTTTAAGGGTCCCCATTTATTAATAGAATATTAGCTATTATTTTAAAAAATGGGGGAGTTGTTAAATAGCACAACAATTGGCGATTTGTTGGAAGAACCAATTAACTCTAATAGTTTTTTGAATTTTCTAAAAACTTCCAAAATAAAGGTAGTTTAGAAAATAAAAATACATGAAATATAAGATAGGTAACATTACTATGAATAATAGAAACAACATCTACCTAACTATCATCCTTTTCAATATGAAAGTTTCTTTTTCTACATCAGTCATTACTTGGTTTTAAAGATAAAAATAGGGGGACTCGCACAAATCATCTTTTAGGTGTCGTCAGTTGTCATAGGTAGAGCCTCTGCCACCAGAAAGAATCCATAGCCTCGACAGGGTTACCTTTTAACCAACAACAATTCAGTATCCCATCTAGATAAGAATGCAATCTTTAAAGATAAGTTCATATTTATATACTTGTTATTCTTTTCATTCTTTTCTAAATAATTCTCTTTTCTATAAAATTTTCATTTTACTCCTTAAAGGCCATTGTCTTGGTTTGGTAACCAAAATTGACAATGCCATTCACTAGTTATAACTTAACTGAACAAGTTGGCTCTTGATGAGATCCCTTGTCTTTTGATTGATACAATCTCAAGTCATTACCCTATTTTGATATACAGTATTGGTATTTTCAGCTAGTTATTTCCCTATGATCATGAAAAGTCAGCTCTTGATGAGACCTCTTATCCTTTAAGTTTAAGCATATTTTAGAATTACACTCTAAAAAATGAAATCTTACTAGATGGGGAGATTCACTGACTCCTTAAGAGTTTTTGGATGACAATTGTAGAGTTTAAAGATGATTTTCTGTAGAGAGACTTTGCTTTATTACAAATACGTTTCTTGATTGATTGTAGAGAAAAGGTTTCTTTATAAAGTCTAGGTTTAGCAAAGGACAAATAATTTTGGCAGAGAACAAGCGATTTTAGAGTAATAGAACTTAACCCATGTTTCAATTGCGAAAATCATCTTCTTAGCAATCTCTACTTATACAAGCGAAAAGTCAAAACATAGAAGAGACTATTATTTGTAAAGCCAAAAGTAAATGCTACTCAACTTTTATTTTTTTCTAAGAAGTAAAAGAAATAAAATACAAGGAATAGAAGAGGTTATCTTCTATGAAAAATATTTCTTGAGGATTTGCCCATTAAGAGATAGAGATTCTCTCTTGCATGATAAGTCTTGCAATAAAAATGTTGATGGGCCTATTTGTTCCAAAATTTGAAATGGGCCAAGCCACATTTGTTGGAACTTGGTATGCTTACCTTTTTCCTCATGTGCTTTATCCCATTTCAATACCAGGTCTCTGAGCTAAAAGGGTTTTGAACTTATAGAATTTGCATTAGAGGAAGATTTGACTAACCGTCAATGATGTGCATGTGTAATTTTGGCCCTTTCCTGTTCTTCTTCAAGCTTAAGGATTTGTAATTGTCTCACTTGAATAGAAGAGGAAGGATTATCTTCAATAAATTGAGCTAGGTCTAGAGAGGGAATAGCTACATTTGTAGGGAGGACAACTTCTTTGCCATAGACCAAATTAAAAGGAGAAGTGCCTATTGAGGCCTTTTATGTTATTCGATATGACCATAGAACAAATATTAATGATTTATGCCAGTTTTTCTGACTTTGATCAATGGTTTGTTTAATAATCCTTATGAGATTTTTGGTTGTAGACTCGGCTAAGCCATTTCCTTGTGGATAATAGTTAGTAGAGTATTTGAGTTTAAAACCTCTTTCAAGATAAAATTTTGTCATAGCATTTCCTGCAAAATAAGATGCATTATCAAACATAAGGGCAGATGGCAGACCAAATCTGGTAATAATAGACCAATCAATGAATTCAATGATGTTCTTAGAATTGGCTACCTTAAGTGGAATTTCTTCCACCCATTTTGTGAAGTAATTAGTTGCTGTAAGTATGTACCTATGCTTCTTAGAGGAGTGAGGAATGATCTCACTTATTATGTCCAACCCCCATTGTTCAAATGGCTATTCAATGTGGACTGGCTGCAATGGTAATGTGAGTTTCCTCTATCTCCCAACAACTGTTCGACAAACTTTACATTTCCTTACATAACTGTGTGTATATTTGAATAAGGTTGGCCAATAATAGCCAACATGCAGGATTTTATGTGCAACTGTTTCCCTTCCAAAATTTCCACAAGCTGGTCCATCATGGAGTTCCTACAAAACATTTTCTGCCTTAGATTTTTCAAGTCATCTATGCAAAACATAATCATAATTTATTCTAAACAACACTTTAATGATGATTTGGTATTATCTGGCTTTTACCCTTAAATCCCTCTTTCTTTTGTAACTTAATTGTGTAGGGGCATACCCATTTCTTAAATAAAAGATGATATCAACATATGTGGATTCAGTTTCATTAAGGCTTACCTCGTATACTTGTATATCATCACCTAAATCTTGTAGCGATAATAAGTTGGATGCTCCTGCTAACATTATGCAAAAACGTTGACCTTTTACGATTTTAGCTAGTCTCATTTCAATTGCATATTCTTGCAGTGTTTTTACCTAATTTTCCCTCTTCCCACCAACATCCATTTATATTAATAGATTTCTCACTCCCGAGAATGGGACTACTACATTGGTGTAGGTTTTGAGGAGAAAGGGTTTGAAAAGCTTTATTGATTTGAAAATAGAAAAAACTTGTTTTTCAACATATAAATAGTTCAATTCAGCCCCGTGTAGATTGGAGATAAAGAAAGAAATTGGTGCTTCGGCTTTATCACCATTGACCTATGTTAATATAACTGCATATGATTTCTCAGAAGCAAAAGTATATAAAATGAAATGATTAGAAAAATTCGGAGTTGTTAAAGAGGGAGCATTTATGATTGCTTGCTTAATCAGATTAAAGGCTTCATGCTCTGTATGTCCCCATTTAAAAGAGAACTTTTCTTAATCATGGATTGAAGAAGTAAGACAATTTTTGGAAAGTTAGGGACAAATATTTTGACAAAATTTATCTAACCTAGGAAAGATTGCATATATTTTTTGTTATGAGATAAAGCAATTTCAATAATTTTGCTTATTATATTAGGGTCAATGTGATTCCATTCTTTGGATACAATGAATCCAAGGAGTTTTCCTTGACCTAGTGCAAAGAAATATTTCTTGAGATTAAGAGAAATTTCATACCTATGACAATGCTGAAAGATTTGTTTTAAATCTTTCAGATAATTATTGCGCTTTTTAGAGTATACAATTATATCATCTAAATAGATTACCACTAATTTGTTTACCGAACCTTTGAAAGCTATGTCTATGGCTCTTTGAAACATTGCACCAGCATTGATTAATCCAAATTTCATCTTCTGATAGGCATAGATGCCCCATTTGGTTCTAATGTAGTCTTTAGCCGGTCATCTCGATGTAATAGGATCTGATTATAACTTGAAAATCCATCCAGGAAAGACATTAATTCTGAGCCTGCAACTGATTGCAATATCTGTTCCATGGGAGGGAATAGAAAGTTGTCCTTATGACAAGCTTTGTTGAGATTGTTGAAGTCTATACATATTAAAATATCACCATTATTTTTTCTGACTGGGACAAGGTTGGAGACGCACCTCGAATGTCTGATAGGGAAAATATTCTTATCTTTCAACAATTTATTCAATTCAGATTTAATTTGATTTTCTAAATTGGGATGGATCTTTCTCAATTTTTGTTGCACATGATTTTTATCATATGTCATGGGGATGGTATGTTGAATTATTGAAGTGTCATATGTTTTAATATCTTCATAGTTCCATGCATAGACATTCTTATATTTCTTCAAAAAATATATGAAGGCTGATTTTTCATATAACGTAAGAACAAGGCCTAGATTGATAGTCTGAGGTTTAAGGTCAGTTCCAAGATTAACTAATTCAAACCTCAAAGTTGAACTCTGAATTTTTGAGTTGGTGGGTATTTTGAATCTATCCTTAAGGTCATATAAATATTCCAGCTTAACCATAGACTTAGGTATGGCATTCATAGTTGCTTCTTGCTTAAGTTGGCTGTCATGTTGATCTTCATCAATTATATGGTCATCGTAAGAGGTTTCTAATGTAAAAAATCTTATGATATCCATATCATTATTAAAGACTCGCCAATTGGTGACATTGTCAGGAGTAGAAGGCCTAAAAATCAATTCAATAGAAAAGCGATCGAGACTGTAATCTCCTCGTGGAATGAGCTTGGAAGCCACATTGGCCAAAAGATCGGTTCTTGTGTTTTGGAGTCTTGAGATAGGGGAAATATCAAACACTATAAAGTGAGAAGTAAGGTCTTGGACTAACAGCTGATAACGTTTCTAATGTCTAGACAATCAATGTATAGTATTTCTTACCTGTTTTATCACAATTTCTGAATCTCTAAACACTTGAAGGTGTTTGATATTAAGGTTGATGGCTTTATACAAGCATTGAACTAATGCTTCATATTCAGCAGTGTTGTTTGTGCAATCAAATTCAAGTTTGCATGTTAACATAGTTTTTTCCCCTTTTGGGCTAACTAATATGCATCTTGCTCCTGCTCCATCATTGGATTTAGATCCGTAAAAAAATAATTTCCAAAATAAAGAGCTAATTATAGGTTTATCTACAAAATTTATACACTTAGAAGTATTTGTTTGTGAAAAGTTTTCAACTTGTGATACAATAGAATTTTTCAAGAAAGGTGAAGTATTTGCATTGAAATTTCCTAGAAATGATTTGAGTGAGTAGTTTCTGATGATGTTTCTACTATACACGATTGGTTCATTTTCTCCTTCTAGTTCTGTAACAATATACTTTTGATGTTTTTTGCGATCAACGCTTATTTGATTTGGCTTTCCATTATAGGGAAGCCACACGTGAAAACAGTTAGTTGCAAAATAACCATGGAGCTTTTCTGACCAGTCTCTACTAAGGATTAAGCTGTAGAACTTGGGAATATCAGCTACAAGAATGTCAACAACTTGACACACTTTATGGTTCGATGAAAGTCTAGTTGTAACTTGATTAAGTTCCCTTAGAACTTCGACTTGGGATCAGTCTAACTATACAATGCACACAACATATTTTTGAGGTTGAACATTCAATTTTGCACAAACTATTCTTGGTAAAATGTTAGATGAGGCTCCAGAGTCAACTAAACAGTTGTGTAGATTTTTATTGAAATTTCAAAAGTCAACAAAAATGGAGGAGTATGGGATTTAGATCTTCCTTCGATTAGAGCAATATTGGTAGGATCGATTCTGTCTAGTGAGGTGTTAGGGGGCCTTCCCATTTCTTGGGCAGCTTGCGAGATTACAACAACAGGAAGAGGTGAAGTAGGGACTGGTTTGAGTTCTTTGAGCAACAACTTTTGCTGATGTTTCAACTTGCTAAGCTCATGAAAAGTAATGTTTTCCCTAGTCTTTTTCATATCCTCCACAATGTTATATTCCATTTCATCAAATACTATCAAGGTTTTAGCTGGAGGTGAAGAATTTGATTGAAGAGGAGCGGTTTGGGTAGATTTAGATGAAGATTTATTACCAGTTGTTTTGTCTTGGGAGTTGGAGTTGATACCTTACGCTTTGGATTTGTTTGTGGTATATCTACAGGGCTTCTATTCAGGCTGCAACAGGTAGTACTTCTTGTGTATCTTCATTGGGAAGGATAAAATCCCACATTCCTTGTAATTCGACCACTTCTTCATTATCTGTTTTTTCTTTAGTTGTTGAGACTTCATCTTCTTCCACATCTGATTCAACATTTGATATAGTGCATGGAGGATTAGGATTAGTGGAGGGATTCCTTTTATATGGTCCGAAATATTTCTTCGAGGAATTCTCTGCTACTTGTTTCTTGATATCAACCATTTCATTAGACATGGTTTTGAGGATTTTTTGTAAACCTTTAAGATCAAAAGGATCTTTAGGTGGTTTTTTTGTGGATTCATCCTTAAAAGTCACTTTCTTGGATTTTCGTTCTTATAATTATTTATTTATTTATTTGTTTATTTTTATTTTATTTTTATTTTTATTATGTTATTTTTTATATAGTTTTTATTTTTATTTTTTTATCTAAGGCTAGAATTCATTTTTCTACAGCTATTGCTTCTTTCATGTTTTCTGCTAAAGTTGGTTTGGCAGATATATGGACAAAAATAGCTTGCATTTGAAGGGAGAGCAGAAATGTACCGTTCATTTTGGACTTCATCATTGGGTTTGGATTCCATTGGCATTTTATTCAATAAATTATTGAAATGATAATTGAAGTCTTTAATCGGTTCTTTAGGTTTGACTTTCAAGTTGGAGAGATCATTGAGAAGGGTAGCCATGGATCTGTCATCTCCAAATTTGGTTAGGAACTGCTCTTGAAAGGCATCCCAACTATTAATAGAACCTGATCGTAATGAAAAGTACCATGATCTTGTTGATACTTGTAAGGTATAAGGAAATAATCTTACAACTACATCTTCTTCTACTACTTCATTTAGGTTAATGGACAACATAAAATTGTTTATGTGTTCCTCGATTGCTAGGCCATTATCAAGATTGAAGTTTGGTAGCCACTTTTCGGGATGGGCTCGCAATTGATGTAAAGGCTCGACCATCCATACAGCTCCTGGATTTGTCCATGGCCTTGGAGGGTTTTGAGCCATCATTGGTAATTGCGTAGATGAATATGTTCTAGTGGTTAAAGGTGATTGGGTAGAGGAGGATTGTGCTCTAGTACCTGTGTAAATCATGATTTGGAGTTGTGAGATGGGTGATTGATCTTGTGATGAAACAAGTGGAATGAATGAGGATGATTGAGGTGATGATGAGAGAACCTCACTATGGGATTCAGATGGTGTCTTCTTAGCTCTATTACAGTTTGGTAGAGGGAATTCAAATGGGGGTATCCTAAAATTTTCACTTTGTGCTTTAGTTAACCTTTGAGGTGAGGGAAACTGAGAAGTAACACTATCTTGGGATAACTCAGATTCTTCTTGAGATATCGAAATCCCCTGTAACTTATGAATCAAATATTGGATTTCAGGAGTTTCTATAGAAGAAGAAGAAGAATCTGGCTTCTTTGGAATTTCAGTCGTGGATTCTAAGGGTTTCTTTACAGCTTCTCGCTTAGGTTTAAGAGATTTCAAATGCAAGCGAGAAGTTGGAGGTGAGGGTGAGGGAGTTTTACTCTTAGAATGGCCTGTTGGTTTGAATTTACTTGCCATTCTAGTTAGGCCCTCCTTCTAGTGCCAAAATGTTGAAGCCTAAAAAATCATTGCTACAACATGGGGCAAAACCAGTCGGTCCACACCTTGGTTAGCAACTCCTTTTCCGTTTGGTGTAGTGGCTCCGACTCGGGATAATGGGACCAGTTTCCCAAAAGAGATTTTGATAGTGTTTAATAGTTTAGATTATATTATACTTAGCTTAACCATTGCCCCTTTACATCATATATCATCCCATCAACACTATCAAAATCTCTTTTGGGAAACTAGTCCCATTATCCCCAGGCAGAGCCACTACACCAAATAGAAAAGGAGTTGCTAACTAAGGTCGAAACTGAGTGGCTTTCCCCCATGTTGTGGCAATGATTTTTGAGGCTTCAATAGGTTTGCAACTTACCATTTAGCCCTTGAGACTTGTTTCTTTTCAAATGAAGGTGCCACCTTTCCTAAACTTCCCTTGAAATCACCAATAATTGTTGCATTTCCAGGTAAACAATTAAGTTTAAATAGATCTATTTCTATGCTACCTAGTTCTTTTGTTCCTATTTCAGAACAATAACAATAAGAAGAAATGAAAAATATGAAAATGTATAAGACAATTTCAACTGTATTTGCCTTAGCAAATGACCCTATCATTGATAAGAATAAGGGAGAGTCCAAACTACCTCTTACTAGTGGAGGGATGTGACCACCTATATCACATGGTACTGGTAAATCTAGTGTTGATGGAAATAGTATAGTTTAAACATAAATTGTTTTTAAGAATTCCTCCATAGGAGATACATATGCTTAAGTTACAGGGGTATAGTGGGATACATATACATTTGGACAGAGAACTTCATTTCCAACTACTCCTTCAAGCAATTTATCTAGATATCAGCTTCAATAAAATCATATCCAAAGGAAATTATATCTCCTGTGGGTCCACATTCACATGGGGAGGTCACATCATATATGTAACTTCAAGATAAGGAATCAAAAGATTCAGATCTAGAAAATGGTTTCATTGTTTCTATTTCATCCAAGGTTAATCTTAACTATCAAATAAGAATAGAGGAGCTATCTGAGAAGGTGGCATGGGAGAAGCAAGGAATAGCAGAAAAGGAAATGAATATAGACCCCCTAGATCCAAACTAATGTGCATTTTGGTGAAAATGAACAAGTTGCATATAAAGTGGGAATGTTGTTTAGAGAGTTTTTTAATTCTCTTGGACATGGCAATTTGGATCCTTTTATCTTGGTATTAAGTTTCTTGAATCAAGGAGGAAAATTGCAGAGCTTGAAGGAATTTTGTATAAAGAGAGAGTTGAATTTTAGGTGATATTATAGATGTAAATAAAGGTTGTTTAGTGTAATTTAGGTTGTCTAATATTTCCATATTTGTTTATAGAATTTGCTTAGTTGGAAGTCATTTCTTCATAGGGTTCATTCTTTTGATGCAATCTATCAAATTCAAACATGGTTTGTTGCAATAGACCATCATTAGTGTTAGGCACATTGGAACTTGGAAGACATGTTGCTGATATTTCAAAGCTAAACAATAGAAGGTATCTTCTTCTTTATGAAGCCTATTAATAGGATCACCATCTTTTCCATTTAGATTCATCGCTTACAGTGAAAAGCTCTCTTGCCAAATTGGAATATAGTGAATTAGAAGATTTTAAGACTCCATATAAGGAATATGGTTCTAGAATAATTGAAAAAGTTAGAGTCTGTCAGGGTATGATCAAAGGTAGTAACAATGCTAGTGGTGTTTTTGGAATTTTGATGAAAAAGGACACATGCTCCATGGGTGATGGAAATTGTTTTGATAGAGCTATCTGTATTGAGAATCTCTATTTCAAAGATATCCAAGCTAACGACAAGTAGTTTTAAATAATGGATTCGAGAAACTTTCCATGATTAGTAATGTGGGAATTTCCTACTTGTGTGAACATTTAGAGGGAATTGGGACTATGAATGGAAAATTAAATTAAGGCATGGAAATTATTAAATTGGTAGAAGGTAAAACAACCCAGAATATTTGTATGATGTGGAAGGAGATCCAAACATTAGAGATTGATCCAATATAACTAATGGTACCATGTTTCATACTTTTGACATGGAGAATGGTGAAATCAATACCAACATCAATGTCTTTGAGACAATAATTTTTGAAGTAGTTGATAGTAAGGACAATATAAACAGTTTGGATGAAGATATGGCAACCTATCGGAAACTGTCAGAGCATGATTCTCCTATCTTGGATGATTTGTAAAATAAATTAGATGCAACATGGACAGGTGAATGCCAATTAGTAAAATCTTAGGCTATATATGTGACATCACAAGGGTGGGAAGTTGGTTTTGCCACTTTGGCTACTAGTGCCAATGGAAGTGAATGTGTAGACATAAAATATTTTAATCAAGTTCAACAAATTGCAATAGGAGATAGTATGTTGTCCAAATCTGCCTAAATCATGTATGATAAAAGTTGAAAAGAGGTGCCTAAGAACAACATCCCTCCATCACCAGTAAAATAATTAAATATATGGGAAGAGTTTGGAAGTTGCATTGGGGATCCTATGTTAAACTTATCAAAACGTTGTAGCAAGAGTTTACAAGAAAATTTATCGGGGTCTATTAGAATTGACTCTCAGAGAAGCTATAGCCCTATGTTTGTTTCATTTGTCAACCATCTAGGTGCTGATGGAGTGGGTAAGTTGTGTTTACCAACAAGTGTCAACGATATGGTTATTGTTTTTTATAATGATGAGCCAACAAGCATAATAACTTATGCATTAAGTTCGCAAGAATATCAGGCTTGCCTATATGACAAGGTACCTGATGGTGAGAATCAAAAGGAAATAGACATGTATAAAACAAGGGACTGTGAAAAATTATTTGGTATGGGTGGAGTTGTTTCAAATCTACTTTAGCCATCATATGGTTCCTTAGACTCGAGTAAAATACTTTCCAAATAGATAAGTTCAGGATAAGAGGACATTTACAGATGTGTCTCCAAAGGGAATGGGGGTTTAAATTCATCACTACATAGAAAATCTACATGCAAAAATATCCTTTCGTGATGAGGGTCCTCCTAGAGAAGTTAAGTACTTGGTAACCCGTTATTATGCAAAACAGTTTGATGCGCTTAGGAAAAAGTGTTTTCCAACATAGATGGACTTTATATTGTCACTAAATTGATGCAAGAAATTGGGACCTCAAGGAAGAAAGAGCAATGTGTTTTTTGCAAAATCCTTGGATGAAAGATTTATTATTAAGAGAGCCACCAAGACAAAATTGGAGTCTTTTATGAATTTTTCCTCAAAATATTTCAAATATCTATGTGACTCATTATGTTGTCAAAGCTCCACATGTTTGGCAAAGATCCTTGGTATCTATTAGGTTGGATACTCATATTATTGTTTATTCTATATTTGAAAATTACCTTTTGCAGACTCCTAGAGAGTTTACCATGCTTTGTTTCCTTCATTGTGTGTGTGCATGTTACATAATGTGCTTATATTTTAGGTCACTATAAAGAACGCAAAAGGTGGCAAAGAGATCATGATGAATTGATGGTAATGGAAAATATGTTGTTTTTAATAAATATAACACGGTTTTATGACCTCAAAGGTTTTGGTTGCTCTCGTTACAATGCAGATTCATTAGGTAACAACAAAGTTCTTCTAGACTAGAATCTCTTAGAGACCATGCCAACTACTCCAATATTTCTTGGGAATAAAACCAAGTGCCTTTTGGAGAGAGGAGTCTAGAGTGATACTTCCTTTCTCGTGGTAAATATAGTTTTCATTTTTCTTATTCAACTATAATTGTAATCTTAGTTTCAACCTTTTGTTAATCTAGTGAGTTATCATGATTTTGTGCAATGTGTGTTTGTAGTCAATTGATGTCATGGATTATTCATTTCTTGTTGGAGTTGACAAAGAGTGTTGTGAGATGGTTTAGGTAATAATAGATTCATACAATGCTCAGTTTTGGTAAAATACACTCATACATTTTCTTTGAAATATATTTTCTCATATTTGATTTTCCATTTTAGGTAACATTATCAATAATTTCAGCTGCTTGGGTTAAAGCATTTATCTATCAATGTTTCAAAGATGAATACACTAATTTTTTTTCTTTTTCTTTGTTTCAAATTTCAATATATGAAATTTAGTTTACATTGGTGATAAAGCCAACATTTCTTGCTATCAATTTTTTTATGCAACAAAGTTTCCTAATGATGATAGCAGGGAAAATTTTAAGGATTGAAATTTATCTTAAGGATTAGAAGCCTTGATGAATCTTACTGATTCCCAATATGTAAACTTTAAAAGGTATGGAAATGTTTTTATAAAAATATTCAAGTTTATAATGATTTTATATAGTCTCTATAAAGTTTTGATGATTTTCAACATAAAATAATTTTATACTATAAAAATTGGGTGAAATCATTTTTAGAAAAAAATGGAAATTAGCAAATGCTTTTTTTGGAAAAAGCATGGAAAATGAGCCCACTTTTGAATATTAGCCCTTAAAGGTTTCCTTGGATGATAGCCTAATGATTTTGATGGTATTAAAATTGACAAACTAAGCATTCTTTAACAAAGGTATATTCTCTTGATATTGCACTTTTATGATAGGACTAAGAAACGAGTATTGGTAGTCAAATATTTCATTGTTTGTGACCATCATTTATGTGAAAAGGTCATGGGTTCCTTGGTTTGAAGGGTTAGGAGAATCTCATTTGGATCTAGCTATGTTATAGACATTTTTGGGCATTGCAACCCAATCATAAATGTCCATAAACTGAGGGCTCCTGAGTCCCTAAAAGCATTGCTTCACTATCTAAAGGAACAAGGTCAGCTGATTACATCATCTCCCAGAAGTTCTCCACTAAAACCTGCTCAGAAATGGTCAAATCTAGACCATATTGAATACCCAGTGCAAAGGATGTGATGCATATCACCTTCCCAGTGTAAAGGGTGTGATGCATACTAGATGGCCCCTCTGTAGGGTGCGATGGGCGAGAATGGACAAATGGCAGAGACAATTTGTGAGGTGGAAGATCATAGAATCTTCCAGAAGCTTCCCCTCTAACACTTGCCTCTCAGTTTTTTACCAGGGATGAGTAAGAGATCATCAATCTCCAAGTGGAATCAAGAAATATCAGAGAGAGGACACTAGTCAAAACCCCAGAAGATGACTCACCTCCCTACAATCATCTATATATGGATCCCTCATCACAGAGATCTAGAGGCTGGAATCTTGTATCTTGTAGAGAAGCGTTGTTGGTTTTTTGGTGAAACTTCATAGTGTTGGGTATTCTAAGCTTTACTGGAGGTGAAGAAGGGATTTCTTCCTGGAGGATGATGATGGGTCAGAACTATTGGTTGTAATCCTCTTGCTATTCTTGATATTAATAAAGCTATTCAAGTTTTCCTCCACATTCTTGTATGTTTGATTGTATATGCATTTGTGTGGTTAATACATATCTGGCCCTGTGTTATTTATGAATATAGATCTCTATCCTTCGATAGTATTATGCTGCTTTGATTCCATAGGTGCTCTTTGAAGCTGGGCAGATGAAGAAGAAGCGGCAAAGATCTATCAGGAAGGAGAGGAATCAAGCAAGGAACCAAGCGCAAGACTAAGGTTGGTGTCCTTTGTTCCACTCTTATGTATTTTTAATAAAGGAAAGCGAAAGTAGTCTTTACTTGTTTGTTTCTAAGATAGTTACCAGTCTTAGTGGGAATGGCAGCTCCGAGCGGACACTATTACTGGTAACAAAATGGCGACTCCACTGGGGAGCGAATAGATTGTTTGTTATCTATCTTTGTTTGTTTTATAAACTTACAGACAAAGCCCGAAGTCAAGCCAGCTATCCTTCGAACTGCATTTGTTATGCAAATGCAAAGTAGATCAATGCTTCTTCTTTCAATCTTCAGGTTTTGTTTATAAATTGAACAATCGATCTGCAAACATTCTAATTGCACTAAAGTGATGGCTCTAGTAACCTCCTTAGATCAAACCCTATGATTTACATTTACTGAATTGAACTGTAAATTGTGAGCAAAGACTGGTTAAAAGTCTTGCACTGGTACCATCGCACCCTCCCTTCAAGGCTGTCTATATGCATTGCACTTCCCATGTGTAGTAGGTGAGATGCATACTGGATTCCCTGTGTGACAGGTGTGATGGTCAGGGAAGGTTAATTTTACCTTCAGACTTTGGTTTTTCTTCACTCCTTTTAGTTCTATTCAGGAGTTTTATTGTCTATGGTCTGTATATCTCTGTGAAAACCCCCTTCTCTTCCATCATTCCACCTCTATTATTCAAAGAACTGTAAGTGTTTTTATGTATTGTGCGCCATTTTCAATTCTCTTTTGCAAAGAAGTAGCGTAGTCAAACTGTCATTTCTTAATATGAAAGTGTCATAAGTGTCGTTTTCAATGATAGAAGAGAATCCCATTGTTCTTGATAGTCGATTGCACTGTTACTCTTGTATATGATTTGAATTAGTGGTTTTTAAAGTGTCAAAAAACAATTTTCATTTCGAAATCACAAAGTGTCGCCCTTATCTTCACTTCATTTTGAAAAGAAATTTGTTAAGTATTGTCACTTTGAAAATAATTCAGATTTGCACTTAACATTCTTCTTGTCATTTATACATTAAGAAGGCTAAAAACAAATACATGCATGTGCATTTGCATTTAGACTGCTTGGTTTGATTTAGGATAGTGCATTTAGTGTGTGCTCTGTGCTCTTTGTTGAAAGACTCTCAATTTTCTTTTCTTAGTACTAGGATTTTCATTGCCAAAAGAAGATTAAACAATTGTTTATCATCTTAGACTGCATTTTAGGAATTGTATACACATCACGCGGTGAACTTGAAAGGAAAATTTTGAAACAAGATCGACTATAAAATAAATTTAATGAATCTAAAAATGCTTTGGAACCTAATGCACAACATCTAGAAATCTAGGCTAGAGACGTATTCCGGCGTCGTAAAACCTTGTAACTGTTGTTTTCATTGTTGGTTGGGTGATTCCTCCACTCTAAGACGACAAGTGCCAGTATGAACTTGTGCTCCCACATACCGTCGAGTATATATTGCGAGACCACAATAGGCTATATCCTTTATCCTTAGGAAGCCATGTCCGCCACCCTATCAGTCGCAATGCACTTAACACAGCATTCGGGAAGATTGACTTCCGTACCATAAAAAGTATTCTGCAGTTTTGCGATTGGTTTGGTAATCCCCTTGCCTAGATTTCGAGAGAAGTCTTTTTCGTTCCTATTCAGACTCCTTAAAAGAAAAGGTCCATCTAAGCACTTGTCACTTCAGGCTCATTAAAAATTGAAGGTGACTAGAGTCATATTTTGTTTCTTCTCGACTCTTAAAAATTGAAAGACAAGTTGTGTCAGAGCGTCTAAAATTTATTTTAATTGCAATAACATCAAAAGTTCCCTCATTGGTCTTTAGGTTGAGAAAAATGGAATCTACCAACCAAGAATTTTTCCTTGGAGGAAATCCTAGTCCTTTCTCCTCTTGGGGAGATGTTGGTGTACCCCATATGGCCACATTGTCACTTCTAGGGTTGACGATTGGTTTGCTCGTATGGCTCTTCTCTACCTCTGTCATTCAGAATACCGTAATTCGTGAATAGTCAAGTCAACAACTAGATGATACTAGAGTTACCCCCCAACCTTCTACTTCATCGGTTTCTCCCTCTCCTCCTTCCTCTTCGCTTGATAAAGCTGGTAAAGCTAAAGATCAAGTAACTGAGAAGAAGAAGAAGCAGAAAGAGAAAAAAAGAAAAGAAGAAAGAACCAAAAGAGAAAGGGGGCAACCATGCGTCATCTAGTGAAAATCCTCACACCACACCATCTAAACCTAAATCTCCATGTGTCATTTGCAAAGGATACCACTATCATCGAGATTGTCCTTGCATCCCTCAGATCTTAAGGGGCTGGTCTCCTCATTTGCACAATCCGGTGTCATCAACCTCTAATGATCATGTTGAAAGCACACCATCAACTAGTGAAAGTGAAGTGTCTAGACAGAAAAGGAATCGCAAATTTCCTCGTAAATTGTGTGAAGGTGATCACGCTATCCACTATTGTCCCTTCCTAGCTAAAGCTAAAAGAGTTTTGGATGACCGTCGTACTTCACCGCTACGACTCCCTCCTGGATATAAGAAACTCTTGCTGAGTCTATGACTGGTTGAAAATCCGGCTGGCATGCCATTGTGGTCGGCCAAAACATCCATCATTGAAAATGAACCCTCTGAATCCATACCACACGAAAGTCAAAAGGTCGAGGCGGCAGTTGACCCGATCTTGCCTTCAGAAGGTTCATCTTCGAATGAAACCGTCACTGAAGAGAAAGAGAACAACACCATTCAAATTCTTTTCGTAAACATAGACTCTGATGAACTTGGGGGCAGTCTACCCATTCCTTTACCGCAGGAAGGAAGTTCATCAGAGTCGTATCCGACCGTCTATTCGGTCCCACCTCCAAGCAACCTAGTCATTTCCTTCGATTAGAATCTAATAGGCAGACCCCGTGTACCAGCTAGTGTACCATTCAGAACCATTGTACAAGCTTATAGAATGGTCATGGCTAGTACCATCATAGATGAAGGGGCTTCTGTGAGTATCCTTTCCTCAACTTCTTGGAAAGCGCTTGGTTCGCCATCGCTTTTGCTTTGAAATGAGAAATCTGATAGGCTTTG
>APFE030529726.1:30294-40695 GCA_000404065.3 Pinus taeda
TTACAGGTCACCTCCCAGCTCGAAAAAACTTCGGATCCTCATGATAAAGCATTTCACCCGACATCAAAAGATTAACGACCTCATGCTTTAGGGGGAAACTGTTATAGACATTTTTGGGCACTACAACTCCAATCACAAATGTCCATAAACTGAGGGCTCCTAAGTCCCTAAAATTGTTGCTTCACTACCTAAAGGAACAAGGTCAGCTGATTACATCATCTCCCAGAAGTTCTCACTAAAAACTGCTCAGAAATGGTCAAAACTGGACCATACTGAATACCTAGTGCAGAGGGTGTGATGCATATCACCTTCCCAGTGTAAAGGGTGCGATGCATACTAGATGGCCCCTCTGTAGGGTGCGATGGACGAGAATGGACAAATGACAGAGATAGTTTGTGAGGTGGAAGATCATAGAATCTTCCAGAAGCTTCCCCTCTAACACTTGCCTCTCTGTTTTCGACCAGGGATGAGTAAGAGATCATCAGTCTCCAAGTGGAATCAAGAGCTATCAGAGAGAGGACACTAATCAAAACCACAAAAGATGACTCACCCCCCTACAATCATCTATATATGGATGCCTCATCACAGAGATCCAGAGGCTGGAATCTTGTATCTTGTAGAGAAGTGTTGTTGGTTTTTTAGTGAAACTTCATAGTGTTGGGTGCTCTAAGCTTTACTTGAGGTGAAGAAGGGATTTCTTGCTGGAGGATGATGTTGGGTCAAAACTATTGGTGGTAATCCTCTTGCTATTCTTGATATTAATAAAGTTATTCAAGTTTTCCTCCACATTCTTGTATGTTTGATTGTATATGCATTTGTGTGGTTAATACATATCTGGTCCTGTGTTATTTATGAATATAGATCTCTGTCCTTCGATAGTAATATGCTGCTTCGATTCCACAGGTGCTCTTTGAAGTTGGGCAGATGAAGAAGAAGTGGCAAAGATCTATCAGGAAGGAGAGGAATCAAGCAAGGAACCAAGCGCAAGACTAAGGTCGGTGTCCTTTGTTCCACTCTTATCTATTTTTCATAAAGGAAAGCGAAAGTAGTCTTTACTTGTTTGTTTCTAAGATAGCTACCAGTCTTAGTGGGAATAGCAACTCCGAGTGGACACTATTCCCGGTTACAAGCTATCAGCTAAAGTAAAATGTGACCATATTCCCTTTCTTTTCCTTTTTAATTCTTTTGATAATATCTTCTACTTGAATATTATCTTTCATTTTCTAGTCCAATTATCTTCAATGTTCTAATATTGAACTTGTTTTATGCCATGAATACATAATTCTGGTTGATTTTAAAATGCCTCCTTGACTTATTTTTTTCCAAACAACTAAAGTTAAGTGTATTAACACCATTTTCTGAACTCAAAAGGTTTCTAAATTCATCATTTAAGGTGATATGATTTTGTTTGTCCTTGATGAGAAGTATCAAGATGTTTTATTTCTCGTTTTTATCCTTTCAATGGTTGGTAAATTGTAAGTAAGTTTTGATTTCTTGTTTTTTTTCCATTAAGGTAGATTGGGATTTTTGTCTTTGTGCTCACTTTGGTTCCACATTTTTTAGTGATGCGCTAGAATTATGCATGGTTGTTAGTTGGAGCCAATGGTTATCAAGAAATAATGTGAGCTTTAAATATGCTGCTCCATTAATGGAAACATGTCCTCTCATAGTTCATTAGATTGGTGGTACTCTTATTTTGGTCTTTATGCTCACTTTTGTGTCCATGTTTTGCAATGGCTAGAACTATGAATGGTTCTTAGTTAGAGACATTGGTTATCAAGAAACAATAAGCTTTAAACATTCTTCTCCATTAATGGAAACATCTCTTGTCACAATTTATTAGATTGACACACTACGAATAGTCGGAAATTCACGAATCCCAACATTGACCAATGTCAATTTAATGTACTATGGATGGCATCTTTGTTTAATGTACTTTAAACATGTTCAAATTAGTAAATTCTGTTTTTGCTTATTATTTTTCTTATCATCTTTATTTTTCCCACTCTAATCCTATTCCCTATGGATTTTTTTGTTAAAGGGTGTTAACTCAATGGAAGAACATCTTTTTGCAGGAAGGAGGTTTGTGGTTCGATTCCATTGTGTAAGGTCCACCCACCTTACCAACCATTAGTATTATACTAAGGCTGACTCAAAATGCGTTTTGAGTTTAAGTTTTTAAGATGTAAAAGTTAATGCAAGGCCATATATCTATATTTTTATTTTTATTTTTATTAGTATTCTTTACACTACACACTAATTTCTACTAACTAACTAACCCATGGTAATATTAAACTTCTCATTAAAGCTATAGATTCATGGTTCCTCAAGATCCAAAACTTACAACCATAAGGCTTAAAATCACATTTAAATGCTAGAGTCTTTAGTGGGATAAATAATATCAATCTTTACAAACCACAATTTCCAATAAGGTATTTCTTCATTCTATTGCAATTAAAAGTGTTTAAGAGTGACTAATTTGATTTTGTTCTAGATAATATGCCCATGAATTCTTTGGTAAAATAGAGGGAAGAAAAACAAGATAATTCAACTTCTAAAGGAGTGGTTTCCAATTATTATGAATTCATATTTGAGCTAACAATTACAACAATTCACCTACCCAATTTGCCTTCCATGGATTTTTAATTCAATGGAATCATCATGCTTATTCTTTGAGATATTTCCAAAAACACCTTGGTTGCAAATCCTAAATTCACTTAATCATATTTATATAAATTTCATAGATGTAATTAGCTACAACCATTGAAGTGCTATGTCAAACAGTTTGCAAGCATGAAATGTACAGCCATTGAGGCATTTTGTCAAACACTTACAACCATAACCCTTAAGCTGATTTCACCAAAATTAACTAACATGAATCTAAGATTATAGAATATCCTTTTCTTTGTTAGTAATGCTAATAAGTGAACCTAATACATAAGTATAACTGTCATCCATCTTGATTGCTGCATATACAAAAATTTAGGCACATAATGACTATAAATATTTAAGAATTTTTACAAATATCTCACAGCGATGTAGCTACAACTGTTGGAGAATTTTGAACAACGGTTAGCAGTCACAAAACAAGCCAGTAGCTATTAAATTATCAAACAAGCAATCAAAATTTATTTAAACTATTAATGTACTAACCATTAAGACTTTAAAATAATAATTACAAGTTTATATAATAGACTGGTTTCATAAAATAGATTACTAGGTAAATCATTGCTAAAAAAAAATAGCAAGTCAAACCACGAGGCAGCAGTAGAAAATCTGTAAAATATAGCAGATTACAGAACCAGATTTTGAAACTCTATTTTTTGAAATCCAAGTTGGGGTGACATGGCCTGTTAGTACAGATACCCCCTGAAGTTAAAATGACTCAAAATAGAATTGCGCAGAAACGTGATTATTTAAAACCACAACAAGAAAAAACAAAATGCTATTATCTTATTCATCAGTTTTGTCAAACATATAATGTGCAAACTTATCTACAACTGTAAAAAGAGAAGGAAAAATCAAATTTATGCTATTAACATGTTTTCATAAAACTCATGGCAGCCTAAATTCTTCAACCATTAAGACATGATGTAAATCAACTTCCAATGAAACTACACAAAAAAAACTTACATAAAATAAACTACAGTTATTGCAAAATTCCTTGAACAATTAGTGTGCAACATTTGATATACATATAATTTTCAATCAGCAACCAAATAAGAAAAAACCATGTAATGAACTACAACAAAAACACAATATAATGTTGTCAACATACCTGACAGTGAATTTATACAACTCAAAAAATGGGAGTATGCTCCAGCTCCAATGAGACTATGATCTAGCTCCAATATGCTTACCAACTCATTGTGAACCACCCGATTTTCCTCCCAACCATATCCAGGAATAACTTCTCCCCGTGGAACCCTCGAGTTGCAAAAGCTCACAAGCAGTACCAAAAGATAATAGTAGAGAGATTTGTAAGGAAAACTAAGGAAGCAAATTCTCACTTCCTCTCAATGCCACTCGTGGCCAACCCTAATAGCTAGAGATCTTAGGATTTTAATAAGAATTTCAGATTTACTATGGAAGCAATTTGCTACTCTCCATATCTCTTCCTCTCACTATTTTCCTCAAGTCTCATCTACTCTTGGCATCATAATCCCCCCCAAGTGAGAATACATGAGACTCCTATATAGGAGGAGCAACCAATTCTTTTCATAAAGGAGGAGTAATGTGAATGCATTGGATTCCATTTAGAGGAGTGTAACTTATGCAATTAAGGATAGGTATGCATGCCTTAGGTAAGGAGAGTGTAACATATGCATTAAAAAGAGTGTAAGAGGATTATTTTATGAGATATTTTTAATGAGTGAAAAGGAATATGCCATTCTTTGATGAGTGCATAGAATAGAGTGTAATGAATTATTTAAGCGAGAGAGAGAGAGAGAGAGAGAGAGAGAGAGAGAGAGAGAGAGAGAGAGAGAGAGCCATGAGAGTCATGAAGGAGATGTGTGAATTGAATGAGGAGATAAAATTGACTTGTAATTCCTTTTTAATAATAATATCATAGTCTCATAAAAGATAATAATAATATTAATAATATTGGGGATTCAATCAAGATTGAACTATTAGGATTGATTAATGATAAGTTAAACCACTTTTCTTCAACTCCGCTTGATTACCAATTTATGCAAGGTGATTTACTATTTTTGGAAAGTCATGCATGAGATGCTGGACATGACTTTCTATTTTTAGAAAGTCATTCCAGAATTGTGAGAATGAAATTTTATTTAAGGAAATTCATCCATGAGTGGTATTTTTCTTCTAGAGAATAGGGATTCCACACTGCTATTTCATGCTTCTCTGTACCTTAGTAGATTGAGGACTTCATGCCCTGATCTACTCCAAAGATACAATATTCCACAACTTGATCTTTTTAAATATTCAGGACTCCATGCCCTAAATATACAAGACTCCATGTATTTATCTTTCTTGGATTTAGGACTCCATGCCCTAATTTCCATGCCCTCTCATCTACTGTGCTTTGAAACTTTGTGTTTCTCCTTATGGTATTGATTGTGAGATTTTACCCATTTGATGGTTCACTCGTAAGGTCTTGTTCAAAGACCTGCACACGTTGAAATCTCATAGATCAAAGGAATCAAATGAATTAAATTAATTTAATCACATTTTACCCAGAATACTGCATGGCTTCCACAATCATTTTGGTTTTGAAGAAATGACTTCCGCAGTCATTCATAATTGAACATCCTTGTTTGAAAATGATTAGGTACCCTACCACATCCTGCTTAGTACAATATTAAGCATATATAGTCACACAAATCATGTATCATCCATAAATCATGATTAGCCATCTATTCTGCATAACCATGAGCATCCATGGGTCTATGCATCTCAATCTTGGATCACCAACCATGTCATACATCTGCTTCATAAATAAGATACAAAAAGAAAAAGATATGGATAACATTTACTTAACCTAGACCATCTAATATAGATAATCAATGATGCCACATATAAGAGGAAATACACCTATATAAAAAATTGTTCCCAATCCAATGATCAATATGCCATACATAAACATAAACAGAAATACAAATATGTATATAAAACATTATTTCTCAATCAAGTGATCAACCTGTCATATATATAAATCGTCAAAAATCACCCTTAATAGGAGTGACAAAACTATACTAGGAAAAAATTAGGACACTACATACTCCCCCTCTTGGAGTAAACTTGGCTCAAAGCTTAACTAAACAAAAAAGGAAACTCAAGACGCATAGAAGATGCATCTTCCCAAGTGGAAAAACTAGGATTGTACGAGTCCCATTGGACCTTTACTTGGTCCACTATCTGACGTCTAAGTTGTCAAGTGTGATGGCCCGAAATTAAAACTGGCTCTACCTTAAGAGTCCCTTTGTCTGTTACCTATAATTGATGCCAATATAAAATGTGTGAAGGATCATGAACATACTTACGTAGTACTGAAATATGAAATATATCATCCATATGATGAAAAACGGGTGGTAAAGAAAGATGATATGCCACAGGTCCAACCGTTTTGATGATCTCAAAAGACCCAACAAATGGAGGAGAGAGCTTAGATCCTTTCCCAAACCTAATAGATCTTTTCCAAGGTTTTACTCGAAGAAAAACAAATTCCCCTTCTTTAAAACTATGATCCACTCTATGCATATTATCATAGATATTCTCTCTATCTTGTGCCCGCCTTAATATTTGCCTTATACGACACACTTTTTCTTCCATTTCTTGAATAATTTTAGGACCCACTGAGATTTTGTCCTCTAATCTATACCAACTTAAAGGTGTTCTACATGGTCTTCCATACAATAACTCATAAGGTGCCATACCAAGGGAGCAGTGATAACTGTTATTGTAAGAAAACTACACTAGAGGAAGATAATCTTCCCACTTAGATTTTTGATCCATTACATACATTCTAAGCATGTCCTCTAACACTTGATTTACTCTTTTAGTTTGGCCATCAGTCTCTGGATGATAAGCTGTATTGAAATTTAATTGTGTCTGAAGGGCTCCCTAGAAACTAGTCAAAAATCTTCCTATAAATATAGAGGCCCTATTTGATATGACTTTCTTAGGAAAACCATGAAGTGTAACCACCTCCTTGATAAACACTTGTGCTATTTTAGATTCTTTGTAGGTATTTCTAATAGGTATAAAATGGGCACTCTTAGTAAGTTTATCTACCACCACCAAAATGGAGTTATTCCTTTTGGTTGTTTCAATTAATTCAACAATAAAGTCCATAGATATTTCTTTATATTTGGACTCATGAATGCTATGCAGTTGCAACAATCCTATTGGATGACCATGTTTTGCTTTAACTAGCTGACATTCCAAGCATTTTTCCACAAAATTTGCTACATCCTTCTTCATGCCTGCCCAAAATAAATTTTGCTTTAAATCATCATACATCTTCTGGACTCCTGGGTGAGCCATATATGTTGCACTGTGATATTATTTCAAAATAAACTCACGAAGCCCATCTTGATCTGAAACTACAATCTTTTGCATGAATCTCACCATACCGTTGTCATCACAAGAATACCCTTCTACCTTGTTTTTCTTAGCGCCCTCCCTAGAAAGAGAAAATTTAACTTCCTTGCACCATTCATATACATCTTGTTCCATCAAGATGCATTCCCATAAATCAATTTTCAATGGAATTACTGAAAAGATTAGTGGTCTTCAACTGAGTGAATGAGTTACTTTGTTCAATGTACCCTTGATGTAAGTTATGTTAAAATCATATTCACTTAGGAGTTCTGACCACCTTCTTTTCCTAGCATTTAGATCACTTTGACTAAATATATGTTGCAAACCTCTGTGATCTATTTTCAATTCAAATTTCTTTCCCACCAGATAATGTCCCCAAAGTTCTAAGGCATGAACTACAACTACTAGTTCTAGATCATGGGTTGCATAGTTTTCCTCACATGTCCTTAACTTCCTAGAGGCATATGCAATCACCCTACCATCTTGTGATAATACCGCACCCAATCCATCTTTTGACGCATCGATACATACTATAAATGGTCTATCCATATTTGGAACCTTAAGTATCAGAGCTATAGTCAAACATTGTTTGAGCTCGAAAAATGCTTGCTCACACTCATTTGTCCAATTAAATCGTACTCCCTTCCTAAGAAATGATGTTATAGGGCTAGCTATTTTTGAAAACCCCTCCAAAAATATCCAATAGTATCTTGTCATACCCATGCAGCTATACACTTCATCCACATTAGAGGGTGTTGGCCATTCTAAAATTGCATCGATCTTTGGTTGGTCAAAAGTAATGCCTTCACTGGAGATAATGTGTCCAAGATCATGGATTTTTGATTGGAAAAGAACATTTGGAAATTTTTTCATAAATTTCATTTTCTCTTAATCCTTGTAACACCAATCTCAGGTGTTCCTCATGTTCTTTTAGGGACTTTGAATAGATTAGGATGTCATTGAGGATCACTTGTATAAATTTTTCCAAGTGATTCCGAAATAAACCATTCATTCAGACTCATAAACACTCTTGGGGAATTAGATAATTCAAAAGGAACAACCACGAACTCATAATGACCAAAACGAGTTCGAAAAGCAGTTTTGGAAATATCATCTTCTTTAACTCTAAGCTGATTATATCCAGATTGAAGATCAATCTTGGAGAATATGGTGGCTCCTTTCATTTGATCAAATAGATCATCAATGCAAGGCAAAGGATATTGATTTCGAATAGTTACTCGATTCAATTTCCTGTAGTCAACATAGAGGCAAAGGGATCCATCCTTCTTCTTTACAAATATCAGTAGAGCTCCCCAAGGTGAAACACTAGGTCTAATCATACCCATGTCCAATAACTCTTGAAGTTTCACTTACAACTCACAAAGTTCAATAGTAGACATTCGGTAGGGAGCTTTGGATATAGGTTCAGTACCAAGCTTTAGCTCTATGGAGAAGTCAATCTCTCACTTTGGAGGTAAAACAGGAAACTCCTCTAGAAAGACATCAGAGAATTCTGAAAGGAAAGGATATTTTTCAAAGGATGAAAGATCTCCCTCATTTAAAGTCATTACATCATACATTTGACATATTTTCCTAAGACTTCTCTTCATCTGCAAGATTGAGATAAGTCTTAAAGAAACAGGTCTCCTTTCCCCATGGATAACCATAGATTGGCCCTCATCACTCAAAAAATGAAGGGTTCTGCTTCGACAACTAAGCATAACCCAGTGGGATTCAAGCCAGTCCATCCCAATTATCACATCAAAGTGACCAAGTGGTGTCACATAAAGATTCACATTTGTGACACACACTCCCAAGTCTAAAGGGCACTCTTGCACTAAGCATTCAATCTTTTTAGATCGCCCTGAGGCCATCTCAACCTAATCAAAATAATTTTGCTCTATTTCCACAAATTTACATTTCAATAAAGCATTATGAGAAATAAAACTTTGAATTGCACCAGAATAAATAAAAATAGTAACAACCATACAATTTAGCTTACCTGATGCTTGAAGCACTGTAGACCAATGCTCGACCTGGTGATTTTACACAACTGCATGAATCCTATGGGCTCTGCCCATATCTCTAACAGTGGCTTGTTCCTACTCTAATTGTGCTTCAATCTTCTTTTCAGGGAAATCTCGCTCATAATGAGGTCCTCCACAAGTCTGACATCCATTAGTGGGAGCAGTTTTAATAAATTTGACCCTTTTATTAGGTGATTCTTGAGTGCAAGCATTACTTTGTTGAAGATGTTGCCTTGGGTTATTTGTTTGGTTCTTAAAAGTATGATTCCTTTGAAATCCCTGATGATGTGAACCACCTGACTTATGTCTTACATATTGGCCTCCCCTTCGAGGAGGTTTCCAATGGAATGATAGATTTGGGGTTTTATCCCGACCTTTGTTCCCAAACAATTCTTCCTTAGCTATAATTTCTTTTTTCACTACCTCATGCAATGTAATAGGCCTAAAGATGTGCACCTTTTCCTTTATAATAGGATTCAATCCATACAAAAACTTGTTTACCTTGAGGGCTTTAGTATTTAGATGGGTAGCATATCTAAGAAACTCCATGAATCATGCTTCATATTCAAGGATTGTCTTAGTTCGTTGCCTAAGATTGTTGAGATTGCAACAAGATGATGGAGCTTTGTGAAAAGAGTCGCCTTCACTAAGTGGGCCCGCAGGCTATTTTTGGCGCAAGTCTATTTTTAGACTGTGTCTATTTTTAGACATATGGATCATGTCTATGGATTGCGGGTTGCTGTTTATGGATGATTGATCAAGTTGGGAAAAATAGATGGACTTCTATTTTTGATGAAAGTGTGAGTGATCAAGTCTATTTTTAGACTGGCTGTCAAAAATAGAAAAGTCAAATATTATTATCTCACAATAATATTTGGACTATAAACTTTGTCTTATTCTATTGGAGCACTTCAGTTCGAGCTACGGATGTGGCACATGCAATTGCATGAAGGAAATACGTGGTTCTTATGGGTTAGTTGAATATTTGCATGCATGACTTCAGTTAGAACTCAAGTGAGTCGAGTTTAATGGACTGGAGGGCAGTTGATGGAGTTGTGTTCAGTTTAGCTTTGTTAAACTGGTTGTATTTAGTCTAACTGGCAAATAGACTAGAGATGAGTTGGGTGAATTAGTTATTAATTAATTCACAAGTTATTAACTCATAATACAACTATGAATACATCAGTTAACTCAGTTGCATGTCAGTGCATGTTTAGTTCAACAGGGACAGGTGTTAGAGAATCAGATTGCTATCAGTTGTGACTATAGTTGTGCATGAGTTCTTGCACAAATCAAGGGATTGAGTATG
>APFE030529726.1:45791-57301 GCA_000404065.3 Pinus taeda
ATCAATGTAGAGGAGCTTATGTATTGTGTATGTTTTCCACAATAGTACATGATCAGGATAATCTCCATTGAATATGTGTTAAATTATTCAAAATTTCTACAAAGATCATGGAACTCATTCAATTTCTTCTCCAAGTATTCAGCAGAAAGGTACTTTGCTCAAAATTCCTTTTCAAATCTTTCCCATGTCAAGGTAGCCATGGAGTAGCCCAATTGGGATTCTAAGTTGGTCCACCATAATAGTGCACTCTCCTTAAATTGGTATATAGCCAAATTTTCCTTTTGGTTGCTAGAATAGTTCCGCAACTCAAAACATAAGCAGATGTTTTCCAACCAAGCTTTTGCTACCTCCCGTTTTGTGGTATCCTTAAATATAGGAAGCTTAAATTTTTCCAAATCTCTATGTACATCTCCATTAGATGGTATTTCTTGCCTCTCTACTTGAGATGAAGAACCATGCACTAAAGGATTTCCCCCAACCCTACTAATCAAGAATTCAATCATCTTTTTGAAAGATAACATCATATCCCTTACTTCCTTGATGGATGTTTTCTAGATTATTTATCTTGGGGAGGTGGACATGAGACTTCCTTCCTCCTCCTTGATGTTCTCTCCATGATTACTTAACCTAACCATGGAAAAATTCAGGTAAGTAAATAAATATTAGCAGGAAATCCCTAGGTCATAGAGTTTTAACTTGTCTCTGATACCATATGTAAGGTCTCACCTTACCAACCATCAGTATTATACTAAGGTTGACTCAAAATGCGATTTAAGTTTAAGTTTTTAAGACGTAAAAGTTAATGCAAGGTCATATATCTATATTTTTATTTTTAATTTTATTGGTATTCTTTACACTACACACTAATTTCTACTAACTAACTAACCCATGGTAATATTAAACTTCTCATTAAAGCTACAGGGTCATGGTTCCTCAATATCCAAAACTTACAACTATAAGTCTTAAAATCACATTTAAATGATTGAGTCTTTAGTGGGATAAATAATATCAATCATTACAAACCACAATTTCCAATAAGCTATTTATTCATTCTATTGCAATTAAAAGTGTTTAAGAGTGACTAATTTGATTTTGTTCTATATAATATGCCTATGAACTATTTGGTAAAACAAAGGGAAAAAAAAACAAGATAATTTTCCTTCCATGGATTTTTAATTCAATGGAATGATCATTCTTATTCTTTGAGATATTTCCAGAAACACCTTGGTTGCAAATCCTAAATTCACTTAGTCATATTTACAGACAATTCATAGATGTGATTAGCTACAACGATTGAAGCATTATGTCAAACAGTTTGCAAGCATGAAATTTACAGCCATTGAGGCATTTTGTAAGCACTTACAACCATAACCCTTAAGGCGATTTCACCAAAATTAACTAACATGAATCTAAGATTACATAATTTCTTTTTCTTTGTCAGTAATGCCAATAAGTGAACCTATTACATAAGTAGAGCTGTCATCCATCTTGATTGCTGCATATACAAAAATTTAGGCAAATAATGACTATAAATATTTAATAAATTTTACAAATAGCTCACAATGATGTAGCTACATACATTGGAGAATTTTGAACAATGGTTAGCAGCCACAAAACAAGCTAGTAGCTATTAAACTATCAAACAAGCAGTCACAAGTTATTTAAACTATCAATGTATTAACCATTGACACTTTAAAATAATAATTACAAGTTTATATAACAGACTAGTTTCATAAAAGGGATTACCAGGTAAATCACATCTTAAAAAAAGAAGCAAGACAAACCACCAGGCAACAACAACAAATCTGTAAAATATAGCAGATTACAGAACTAGATTTTGAAACTCTAGTTTTGGAAATCAAAGTTGGGGCGACATGGCCATATGGTATAGATACGTCCCTAGTTAAAATGAATCAAAATAGAAATGCCCATAAACGCGATTATTTAAAATCACAAGAAAAAAAAACAAATTGCTATTATCTCATTTATCACTTTTGTCAAACATATAATGTGCAAACTTATCTACAACTGTAAAAAGATAAGGAAAAACCAAATTGATGCTATTAACATGTTTTCATAAAACTCATGGAAGCCTAAATGCTTCAACCATTAAGACATGATGTAAATCAACTTGCAATGAAATTGTAAAAAAAAAACTTACATAAAATAAACTACAGTTATTGCAAAATTCCTTCAAAATTTAGTGTGTAGCATTTGATATACATCTAAGTTCCTTCAACATTTAGTGTGCAACATTTGATATACATCTAAGTTTCAGTCAACAACCAAATAAGCAAAAACCATGTAATGAACTACAAAAAAAAACACAATGTAATGTTGTCAACATACCTGGCAGTGAATTTATACAACTCAAAAAATGGGAGTATGCTCCAGCTCCAATGAGAGTATGCTTTAGCTCCAATATCCTTACCAACTTATTGTGAACCAACCAATTTTCCTCCCAACGATATCCAGGAATAACTTCTCCCCATGGAATCCCTAAGTTGCAAAAGTTCACAAGTAGTACCAAAAGAGAACAATAGAGAGGTTTGCAAGGCAAACTAAGAAAGCAAATTTTCACTTCCTCTTAATACCAATCATGGCCAAACTCAATAGCTAGAGATCTTAGGATTTTAATAAGAAATTCATATTTATTATGGAAGCAATTTGCTACTCTCCATATCTCTCCCTCTCACTATTTTCCTCAATTCTCTTCTACTCTTGGCATCATAATTCCCCCAAGTGATAATACATGAGACTCCTATATAGGAGGAGCAACCAATTCTTGTCATAAAGGAGGAGTAATGTGCATACATTGGATTCCATTTAGAGGAGTGTAACTTATGCCATTAAGGAGAGGTATGCATGCCTTAGTTAAAGAGATTGTAACATATGCATTGAAAAGTGCGTAAGAGGAATATTTTATGAGATAATTTTAATGAGTGAAAAGGAACATGCCATTCTTTGATGAGTGCACAAAATAGAGTTTAATGAATTATTTAAGAGAGAGAGAGAGAGAGAGAGAGAGAGAGAGCCATGAGAGCCATGAAGGAGATGTGGGAATTAGTTGAGGAGATAAAATTGACTTGTAATTCCTTTTTAATAATAATATCATAGTCTCATAAAAGATAATAATAATATTAATAATATTGAGGATTCAATCAATATTGAACTATTAGGATTGATTAATGATAAGTTAAGTCGTTTTTCTTCAACTCCATTTGATTACCAATTTATGCAAGGTGATTTATTATTTTTGGAAAGTCGTGCTTGAGATGTTGGACATGAATTTCTAGTTTTAGGAAGTCATTCCAGAATTGTGAGAATGAAATTTTATTTAAGGAAATTCATCCATGAGCAATATTTTTCTTCTGGAGAATAGGGATTTCGTACCCCTATTTCATGCATCTCCGTGCCTTAGTAGATTGAGGACTTCATGCCCTGATCTACTCCAAAGATCCAAGATTCCACAACTTGATCTTTTTAAATATTCAGGACTCCATGCCCTAAATATACAAGACTCCACATATTTATCTTTCTTGGATTTAGGATTCCACACCCTAATATCCATGCCCTCTCATCTACTATGCTTCGAAACTTTTTTTTTCTCCTTATGGTACTAATAGTGAGATTTTACCCATCTGATGGTTCATTGGTAAGGCCTTGTTAAAATACTTTCACACATTATAATATCATAGATCAAAGGAATAAAATGAATTTCATGATGAAATTAACTTAGTCACATTTTACCTAGAATGGTGCATGGGTTCCACAGTCATTTTGGTTTTGAAGAAATGACTTCCATAGTCATTCATAATTGAACATCCTTGTTGGAAAATGACTAGGTACCCTACCACATCCTACTTAGTACAATATTAGACATCTATAATCACACAAATAATGTATAATCCATAAATCATGATTAACCATCTATTCCACATAACCATGAGCATCCATGGGTCTATGTGTCTCAATCTTGGATCACCATCCATGTCATACACCAGCTTCATAAATTAGATACAAAAAGAAAAACATGTATAAAATTTATTTAACCAAGAGAATCTAATATAGATAATCAATGATGCCACATATAAGAGGAAATATAACTATATAAAAAATTGTTCCCAATCCAGTGACCAATATGCCATACATAAACATAAACGAAAACATAACTATATATATAGAACCTTATTCCCAAATCAAGTGATCAACTTGTCATATATATAACTCGTCAAAGATCATCCTTGATAGAAGTGACAAAACTATACTAGGAAAAAAATAGGACACTACACATTTTTCCCTGTTATTCAGATGGAATGACGATGATTAGTTTTTTATGACAAATGTTCTTTTGACTATCACCAATGAGATTATGGTGACATTTTCTACCCTCAAAAAAATATGAAATGGTGATGGTCAATGAACACCACCATATATATGCATCAATAATGATGTCCATGAAAGGTCCATCACCATAAATCATTGATGTTCATATGAAATGGTGATGATCAATAAACATCACCACATATATATTCATTAATAGTGATGGTTATCAAAGGTCCATCACAATAAATCATTGTTGTTCATATGAAATGGTGATGGTCACCATCTGTCATCATAATCATTATTGGTGTTAGACCTTGAATGTAGTCACCACAACACCTATACTTTTGGCGACACCACCATTGGTGATGTTGAATTTTTTGGTGACGGAGGCTAAGGTGACATCACCATTTCTCATATGAAATGGTGATGGTCACTATCCTTCATTATAAATCTTTATTGGTGGCAGACCTTGAATGTCACCATAACACCTATACTTTTGGCGATGCCACCTTTGGTGACATTTATTTTTTAGTGACAAAGGCTCTTTTGACCGTCACCAATGAGCTTATGATGACATTTTTCGACCCTCATCGATGGCATTTTTTTGTATTGTAACCAATAATACATGGGATTCTACGTATGTAAGAATCAAATATTGATGGGAGTTCAAGGTGATTCTATTTCAGCCACCTATAGATCTCATGTAAGTATTTTCTTGTGTTTTAATTCTCTAGTCCCTCAAGTCCACCTTATTTAGTATCATTTCAAATTCAAACATTTAGGACCTACACTAATACTAGTTAGATGAATGAGCTTAACTCAAATTTTTATATTAGGAAGTTTATTTATTTGGATGACAATAATGAGATCCATGCATAGTAAATTACATTTGAGTAAAATATTCTTAGTACCCAAACTAATAGTAATCAAGTGTCAGGAGAAACCCAAGTGATATTGTTGTTATGCATATCAATATTCAAAAAAGGAAACACATGCTCAAACATTGCTATCCAAACTTATGTATACCCAATGTCACCATATAAGTGAGAACCTTGGGTGGGTTTTAATTTAGAAAATCGACTTATTTAATTGAAATTTCATTTTAGAGATTTTATCCGTGGGGTTAGTGATGTCAACTAGTGGAGGGTTTACCATAGAAAGAGACCCTAACTACCTATTTTATTTATGGAAAATCCTTTTTAGATATGGAGATCTTTTACTTTTTGAGGTGGGGATATAGGAACCGTGCTCACAACTAATCATTATTTTGCATTATTCATGTAAGATTTTTGGGTGCATTAACATTTTTGTAATAGTTCAATACATGCCATAGGATGCCATTGTTATTCTAGAATGGTGAATTAATGGAGGGAGAAACACAATATCCATGTTGGAAGAGTGCAACACCTTGCTTTAGTTAGTAAAGTTGAAACTGTAATAGACTTATGAGGAGAGTTTTGAGCCTATATTACACAATAACCTAGTGGGAAGAGTGTTGAGCCAAAATCACATGATATCCCCTTGGGGTGAGTGTTGATACAATGACCAAGATCCTTTATCTACCCATTAGTTAGTGAAGATGATTACCAATATCAACGAAGTTAGGTCGATTTGAGCATGTACCCATGTTCTTCACAATTATTATGGATGAAACTGGTTTACCTAAAAGCAAGATCATGCATTAATTTCATTGAACTAATGCAATTGCCAAGTTGAAAAAAAGGTGTAGTAGAAGTTTCAATGTGGAAAATGCTAACCCATAATAAGTAGGATGATGCCTTTGTAAGAGTCAAACATTGATGGTTGTTTAAGTTGATTATGTTCTAGCCATCTATAGATCTCAGTAAAGTATTCCTTGTGTTTTTGTTCTTCAGTCCCCCAGATCCAACTTATTTAGTATCATTTAAAACATCTTTACAAACTTTGTTAGTTGATAGGAGCTTAATCCAATAAGAAATTGAGCACAACAACAACACTTGTAGATTCAACAAGTAAGATTAGAAAAGTTCACACGAGTCCTTCCTATTATCACATTTTACTTCTTTTGATGCATGTGAAAGAACCATTTAGGTTGACCCTAAGTAACACCAGTAGAAATATTGAATTTAAACCATATGAAAATACTAAACACTCTTAATGGTGAAATAATTGCCCCTTTTATTATTCGAAGAATCCATTGTATCTATATATTGCTCATAAACATCAAACTTTTAATAATGGTAGTGAAAAAACATCATGTACAAAGAAATAATTAGATCGTACTATCAAGACAAGAACCTTCAAATTATTAATGACATAATTATGCAGAGATGCAGATAATGGGCATTTAACACATGCCTCAATCTTGCCAAAATATAAAATTTTGATGATTGGTTTCATGTAAATGTACTCCACAACATGCTATAATGTGATATGTGTATGCACATATTTTCTCAAGCTCCACACATGATAAGGTTTGAGAACTAAGAAAGAATATTTATGAAGTTACTTGTTTACAAATTTGAGAAAGGGTCAAGGTTTACAGTCAAAATCTAGAAATTTTGTTTCCTGGTAGAATGTGAGACATGATTGGATTTGTATAGTGCTTCAATGCTTGTTTAGGATCTAGGTAAGTGTGAATGAATAAAATCTTTATTACATTGTTCTACATTGAATTCCCATTATCTCGAAGTTATAAAAGGCAAGTTAAAACCTAATTAGACTAAGGGACAACATGTTCCATTGCTAAACTTTAACATTATAGGGAAGTGCACTACACGTGTTTGATACTTCCACATGTTAGTGTCAGTGTCTTCACACTGCCATCAGTGATCAAAATTTACTCTTTTGCATTTCATACTAGGAGTCCCATTCTGATGAGTTGCATTCCATTAGGTCATGGATCTATTGATGATAGGGTTCATTTCAGTTTTTCCCTCATGATATATCTCTACTGACTTCCTCTCATACCTTTTAGTCAATGATTCATGATTATTTTCAGTTCATTTCATCAATTACTTAGGGTTTTAGTCTCATTAGGTCTTAGGGTTTTTACCATGGTCAAATTTTAGTGACTATTGTTAATAATGGTCAGCAGACACATGAGGATGATAATAATGATTAGAAAAGTTCTAATCTCTTAATTTGTAAACTTAATAAAGTACTCACCTCAAAACTAGTTTTGAGGTGAAAACAAAGCATTTGTATATTAGTTTTAAATTTCATGTAATTTCATTGTTCTCATATGTAATAAATGGCTCAATGCTGCTCCTAGTCCCTTGGTGATATTGCCAAGTACTTGCCACTGCAAAAGTCAAAGAAATTGAGCATCAGTCCACCTATGAAAGCAAAAAGGTCAAGCATCAAAAAACAAAGGATTTGAAAAGCACATAGACATTACAAAAGTGGGTTTTCACCATAAAAAATTAAAAAGTGAAAGTCATATAAATCCTTTTCCTCTATTGATCATTTCATTGCTAATGTTGAAGTTCAAGTGCTAAAGGAGAGCTAAGAAAGTGATTTTTGAGAGTCATTGAGTAAAGGTGAGTAGTTACCGCATTTTTGAAGGAATTCTCACTGGCGTTGCCCATCAGAGGTCGGCACTACGCACTTGGAAGTCACTCTTAGTGTAAAAATACATGGGCGTTGTGCACCTGGGAGGCGTTGTGCACTTGGGAGGTGCTGCGCACCTAGGTGAGGCATTGCGCACCTGGCAGCCAAGCCCCAAATCGCTCCAAATCGCTTAATTTGCCTTAAATAATCCAAGTTTACCTATTTTCAAGTAAGTACATCAATGTTTCTTGTTGAAAAGGGTTTATACATCAAGATTTGGTGATTCTTTCACGCACAAAGTCAAAACCCTAGTTTCACACAAACTGTCTCATAAAATTGACAAGCTCACTCTCTTATTATTTTCCTATTTTATCCATTTTATATTGTTCCCTAAACCCCATTCCCTCAGATATTCTCCCTAAATCCCATTCTCACATAAAAATTTCCCAAACCCTATACATTCTCCCCAAAACCATACACACTTTATCCTACATACATTCCTAAACCCTACATTATCCCGAAACCCTACCCACTATCTCTAAAACCCCACTCATGCCTAAAACTTGTTCATATAACATACTCTCACATATTCCATCATCTTCATTTCATTCATACACCCTATCCCATCATTGTCCATAAGTGTTCACAACCACAGAAAAGCAATGGAAAGAGACAATGAGTATGAGTTTGAAGAAGACACCCTTAGTGACAGTTCTAGGGAGAGAAACATACAACAAAGGAAGACTCATAAAGGATGAAGGATTATTAGAGAAGAGCCTACCAGTTTGAGGGAGTTGCAAGCCTGTCCACTTGCCATTTCTTTCTTTAAACACCAGGCATGCTTTGAATTTTGTGAAATGATAGAAAAAGTCAAATTTCATTATGAGTTTGCTAGGTTATTTGTGGCACATTTGCACAATAATCGAGTAACCCTTTCCGGAATAGCATTCACCTTATCACCAACTATCATCTCAGAGGCTACAGGTATTCCACATGTGGGTGAAAATTGGAACAAAGGTCAGGATATTGATGAGGAGTATTATGAGCCTTACATCAAGGCTAGGTACAAAGACAAACTGAAGAGAGTATATCACTTCAAGTTTATGCAAGATAGGTTTGCCCCATTGATGAAAATCATTATCAAGTACTTCACTTGTGAAGGTTGTCTCTCTTGGTTGTATGCCTAGAATATTAGACTTCTGATGCATTTCACTAGAGTGAAGATGATGAATATCCTTTACTTGATATGCAAAAACATTGAGAAGATGGCACACATTGTAAAGGGGAAGCTTAAGGCTAGGTTGAGGAAGGCCTTAAAGAGAAAAAAGGAGAAATATAAGTTGAAAATATTTGTTGAAGCCTCACTATCCCATCAAAGCAACTAATGGTGGTATCCCATGCCAAATTTGGGCAAGTTTTGATGATTTTTTGTCTTTTTCAAATTTTGAAATCAGGGAATTGGCCTCAATGGCGCTGTGCTTTTCCCTGGAGCACTTGTTGGAGGAAAGGATTATATATTTGGATTCAACATGATGAGAGCATAAAACCCAGAAAATTTCAGCAATTTTGGAGCAAAACTAGGTCATCAAAAGGTCAAAAAACTACCAAAAAATGACCTCTTTGCCTCTTTTTGGACACACAAAAGCAGCCTTGGGAGATTTCAATTTTGAGGGGGGAACTGAATTCCAAATTCAAAAATTCAAGATGTTCCATAAACTAGATAGGAAGTCCTTTCCAATGAGCTATTTTGAGCTCAATTTTGCCAAGGGGAAGGCCTCCCAAAGTGGGTCTGAAGCAACGTTGCACATCTGACCAATATGATTTTATGATTTTATGATTGTCATTAATGCCTTGGTATGTAAATGTAATAGTGAAATGATATTAGAGGGTAGATTCATCAGTTTGAGGTGGTTTAGGGGTCAATGAACTTGTTTCCATGCTTATAGAGGCAATTTGTTCCACTGCCTATATTCCTGTTCCCTATTTGGAAATGGTTGTAACAACTCCTTTTCTCTTGGATTTGACTCTTGATGGCTAGCATAGGTCATTTGATGTCTATATTATGTATTTTTTCTGTCATTAAAAAAGTTGGACTCTCTTGGATGCTCTGAGATATATTGTACACCTTTATCAGTAGTTTGGGAAGCAAATAAACCAGGATTTGCAACTATTTTTATGGGCTACTTGTGGTATGATGTTTTTTCATAGTTTATTCTTCTCTTATCAGTTTTTCTCATGTTTATGTGTACCACAATCTAATTCGTTGCTTCTAGCTAAATGTTATCAAGATAGATAGGTATAATTCATTGTTTACAGTGCTCTACCTTGGGAAACCATTCAATTTTTTTATGTTTTCTACTGTTTGGGAAGGATACATGATCTTTGCATGCCCTACTCAACTCCTCACCAGTCTTAGACCTCTCATCTCATTCAATTTCAAGTGCCAAAGCACATACCTACCTCGCCCCATAGAACACCTTGCATCCTAACTTGATTTCCCGGACCTAAAACTACCTAGCTCCATTTGATCCAGCAAAAACACCAACAAAATCAATCAAAAACCCTAGAGCTACTATACCTAACCTAAAATCCATATCTGATCTAGTCATCTTGACTGAGATTCAGAAGGAGAGAGCCCTCTCCCGACCTGGTAGGGCTAGCTACCAGGTTAAGCGTGGTTTGTGGTTACCCTAGAATTGCTTCAATTCAGCCTGGAGTTAATCTAGACTCTAACACCACACATTTTGAGGGCATGCCAATAGAAATGTCAATGTTGTTGGTTACACTGGCATTGGCTAGTTTTAGAAGATTTCTCTTTTTCAAATATGTTTATTTCTTGAAGTAATATTTCCAACCAAGAGGATAAAGACTTGGCATGCCTAGGACATTTAGTGGTGTTATTTATTGCATGTATTTATGATTTATTGGTATTCCACTGCTAATTAAGTTCATTATGGAGCTATCTATTTAGTAGTATATTACAACAATGATTTATTAAATGAAAACGATTCCAATTTGTTTAAACACCATAAATATAAAGGAAATTTAGTTTGAATTATAAAAATGGAATATATTCTGAAAAATATGTCTTTTGATCAAATATAGGTCTATTTCCTGATCATTAAAAAAAAAATACAGTCATGACAATAAGCAATGATTTTGGACATGTTGAATTACAAAACTCTCTAGCTCAAAACAAGTTAGCATATTTAGTTTTGTATGCATTAGAGAAAAATGAATGAGTAACATTAAGTTTGTTTTGAATATTTATAGAATCATTTCAGAGATTCTAAATGGAAATTGCATGTGCTAATCTTTCTCAATTAATTACACGGAAAACAAGGGGCATAGATAATTTGTTGGTTTATGGTAATTGGATTCCTTTTCCCTTGGAATAGTACGCTGACAATTGAAGATTACTATATTGAAGCTATATTCCCGGTAAATATCACAATTTAAAAAGTGTTATTTTTTTTAGTTTCTTGTTGTAATTTTGTGTCAGAAATACTTTGCTCCACCCATTAGATTTATACTAACCAGTTTTATTGTTAAAGTGTTACTGTTTCTTAGAGATAACTAGAGGAAACAATACAACTACAAAAGTGGATCATGAGACATTCTTAGTAGAAAATGCTAGTTATGTTGTGTTTATT
>APFE030529726.1:72405-83142 GCA_000404065.3 Pinus taeda
GCAGTATATTTCGACAAAGGAGTAAGATGTTGACATTTTGACAAAGGAATTGTCAAAGTGCAAATTCAAGTTCCATAGAGATAGGATCGGGGCGGTAGATAATCCCTTTCTTGTTGAGAGGGAGTGTTTAAATATGGCAACAAGAATATTCCAATTTGATTTGTCCTTAAATTAAATTGTGAGTTAAAAATGAATTTAGTCTTAACAGCTACTTGGAAATAATTAATTAATTTATTTTAAATTAATTAGTTGGAGAAATTCAAGTTAGAAGTCTTTCTAAAGTCTTGCAAGAGTTATCCCTTAATTTAAGGAGATAAGATTGAGTTATATTTGAGCTGTAATTAGTTAACTTAGTTTACTAAGTTAAGTCCAGTTGAATTAGTTCGAAATTGTTTCAGGAACTAATAGTGAGTTAACAACCAGTTAATGCATTAATGCACTCAACTAGTGCTACTCCAATTAACTGAAGATTCCCTCATCAGAAACTCATGCATGACTATTCTAAGAAAGACCCAGTTGAGATTAATGTTCAAGGACAGTGTACTATTAGTTGCATGTGTTTTCTCATGGAGAAAACTCATGCATGCAGTCAAGGATTCATCCTTGACGATTGCATAGTTTTGAAGGCTTGTTTTTCCACTTGGTAATAGGCTAATCATCCACAAGGAACAATGCAAGGAAATAGGATCTTGGAGGGTAGAGAGGAAGGCTAGAGAGAAGCCAAGATTTCCTATGAGAATCTGTGAGGATTGTACTGAGAGCTGGTTAGCTGTGAGAGCTAAGGATTTGTATAATTCCTATGTATTTCCACCATGTATGATGATACAATAGTGTGGGGTTTTTATCTAAGGATTTCCCCAAAGTATTTTCATGTTTATTGTGTCATTGATTCTTCTTTTTTTGGTTATATTGTTCAGCTCGATCCTTAAGCTTCTGCAAATTGATACTAGAGGTATGCTATAGTATTCTGCTTTGATTTATATTGCATTAACGGGTTAACCTATCACAAATTTTCTATAGTAAAGGCACCGCAACCTAGGTTGTGTAAAGAAGATTTTGGGAACTATCAGAACTTTGATTTTGGCATACTTCGGGGATAGTAGTTGTAGCAACAAGTGCACTTCCTTAAGTAGATCTGATAGAGTTTAATCATGGCAGTTACATTATATGGATGTTGTTTAACTATGAGATTTTTATGGATTCCTTAGGTAGATTTGTTAGAGTTTAATTATGGCAGTTACATTATATGGTTAATATTTAATTATGAGATTTTTATAGATTGTTTCACTGAAATGCAGTGTCAATTTTGTTTTTTGGTTAACTATGAGATTTTTATTTTATTTGTTTAATATTAGGTTCATTCACCTTGTATACATCGATGACTTTGGCCACATGATGAAAATAATAAAAAGCGATTAAATTGAACCGATTCAGACCAATAAACACACTATTGAATTACAAATTACATAGTTGACTAACTGTGGCATAATATGTAGTTATGAAAGAAAAAAATTGTAGTCAACAAATATGGAAGATTGTTACATGTGTCCATTTTCATTTGGTGGGGGAAAAGAGGAGTCATGTAGAAATTTATATTATATATGGATACAAAACTTTGATGGAGGAAGAATGTCTTAGTTCATATGAATATCAAATGTCTGCATTGGTGGTTGGCCCATCGGTATTATTTATTTCCTTAACCAAGATGAATTGCTGAAGAAATGGGGATTTAGGTTAGCTAAGTCGTGATTACGTAGAAGAACAAAAGATGCATGAGATATAGGTATATAATCCACTGTCACTCAAGGAATAGGTTTTAATTTGGAACTAAGAAACTTGGAGGCCGGAGCTGATTTCACGGAAATAAATTACCCCAACAGTTTGAACTTTGAACCTACCTTATGAAATGAAAACATTAAAAGCTTGCAGCAACACAAACCCACACAAAAAAATTAATGCTTAGCCTGGTTTCCGTGGAGCCAATTTTGAGCTGGGTGTAAGTCTAAATGGGCATATACCTTGAGAGTGCGAGTGTCAGGGAAGTAGACCACCCAAAGGTCCTCTTTCGTGCCTGTTTAGTTCGACGATGAAGCCACACCACCAACAATATTAACACATCTTGATAGGGGTACTGATTGGCATTCTTACTAGTACAATGGTACTTCATGACCTTGGATGTTGGCCCTAATATTTCTTCTGTGCCCTTTCTGTAAAAGGAGGTAGTGTATAGTCTATACAGTCTGTAAAAAGGTAGTGAAAAGAAAGAACAATTCTAATTTTAAAATATCAATAATGATCCATTATTAAATGTATACCAATTTCCAGTGAGCCACATACTCAAACGAGTCACCAACCAATATTCTTAAATGCCAGGAAAGGTAACTTTTACTTACACTTTGAGTCCAAACTTGTAGTTGCACGGTTCAATTAGGATTCAACTTGCAAAAAAACACTCGTAAATGGAAAATAAATGGGCGTAATAGTGTTTTTGAAAAAAAAAATAAACATCAAAAATACCTGTTACATCCCTGCAAGCATGTCACAGAAAACAGGGATCCACAAATTCCAACAGTCAAATACGTGAAAAATGCCCTATAACAAGAAAAATTCCCATCAAATTCCATCCATGTTTGCATGTATTCCTACTGAAGCTGTTTGATCCTACTTTTCCTTTCTTGATCCTTGATTTCCCTCCTTTCCCTTTCCTTGCCTTTCCTTACTTGTTCCAAAGCTAGAGTGCTACAAGAAAACTTTAAGTGACCAAGAGTGAGAGAGAATAATGTGAAAGCTCCAAACTTAACTAACAAAATATTAACACTGACTACACTTCATACTAACCAAGAGCTTGCCAACTAATCCTTAGAAGCATTTTTATCAATGAGACTTCTATTTTCTTCATTTTCCTATATTTTCCTTAATTTTCCTCCTCACATGCATCCTGTGATCTTCCACCTTATATTTCTCCTAATTTCCTTTATTTTCATAAATACATGTGCCAAAAATGCCTTTTTTCCTTTTATTTCCTTTGCCTTAGCCTTTTGCCAATTTTCCTAACCCAAAACACACATCTAGTGATGCCCACTAGGATATATTAGCCCAACATTCAGCTCGGAATAAGTGTCCCTTACCTATGGTCATATTTGGACTTTATTAACTTTTATTACATAGAATTTTCACTAGGGTTGTTACAAAGACAAAAGTCTTCATTTGGCATGAATTCAAGAGTCTTTTCTAGAAGAAGTACTTGTCTAAGAGGTGCTATGACAGAAAGCCAAGGAATTCTATGAGCTAAAACTGGGATTGATGACAGATGAGGAGTATAAGACCAAGTCCTTGAGCTATTTAGGTCTGTATCGTATCTTAAAGATGAAAGGGCTAAAGTTAAGATATTTGTCAATGGATTTCCATTAGAATTTAGAGATCGGATTGAGTGTGATGAGCCTTGGTCACTTGAGGAAGTTATTGGGAAACTAAATCATTGTTATGAGTAGTCAAAACATGAGACAAAATCTCATCAAGGTTAGAAAGTAAAAGACAAAGCTAAGGGTAAATGGGAGCAAAAAAGAAAAAGGCTTCATAATGCAGAAGAGAAAGATAATGTTGCACCATACAAGAAGTTCAATGTAGCTAGATAGGAACATGGGTCACAACAACAAAATAGATGTGATGGTACCAGATGATTGGAGTGTTGGATATGTGGTAAAGAGCATCTCAAGAGATATTGTCTATTGTATCAAGGTGCTAGGCCTCAAATTTACAATGCATATGAGGCGCAGACTATTGGAGATGTCAAACATAGCATTCCTTGTATCTATGTAGCATTGGAAAACAGGAAGGAAAAATCACCAGGGATCTATCATTGAGATGGATGGTAAGATTTGTGATCAATTTGTTTCTATTTTGATTAACCTTGGATCTAATTATAGTTATATTAGTCTTGACTTGGTGGATAAGCGTGGTTTGAATAAAGAAGTGCATGCAAAATATTAGTTAGTACAATTGGCCATAGGTACAAAGAAGAGTGTTCATCATTTTGTAAGATCTTATGCATTTGAACTTGATGGTATGCTTACATCAACACATTTGAATGTATTGTCATTGTGGTCATATAGTATGTTGTTGGATATGAACTTGTTGTATCTGCATATGACCAAGGTGGATTGTTATGACAAATCTATTGAATGCTTGGATGACAATGGCGAGCAAAAAATCTTACAGGGTAAGAAGAAGGTAACATCAGTTAGGATGGCGACAACTATGTAGGAAAAGTGTAACCACAGAAAAGGGTGTGTATTATTTTCAATACACATTTCTAGTGAAAAATGTGAGGATGAGGATGCAAGGGTATTGGGTAGGTACCCAGTTTTACAACAGTTTCTGGATGTATTTCTAGTAGATATTTCAGACTTTCCACCTCATAGAGAAGTGGAATTTTCTATTGAGTTGGTACCAACAACAACACCAACATCAAAGGCACCTTACAGGATGAGAACTCCAGAGTTATTAGAGTTTAAGTTGCATTTGAAGGAAATTCTTGAGAAGGGATACATCAGGCCAAGTGTATAGCCCTAGGGTGCACATGTATTGTTTGTGAAGAAGAAGGATGGTTCTCTCAAGTTATGCATTGATTACAAGAAGCTAAATAAGGTGACCATCAAGAATAGGTATCCATTGTCGAGGATTGATGACTTATTTGATCAGTTGAAGGTAGTAGTAATATTCTCAAATATTGATTGGAGATCTAGATATCATCATGTATGCATCAAGGAAGAGAACATGTACAAGACAGCTTTCTGGACCATGTATGGGAATTATGAGTTCTTTATAGCTCCATTTTGTTTGACTAATGCTCCATCTACCCTTATGTGCTTGATGAATAGTGTGTTACATCTTGGCCAAGTTTGTTATTGTATTCATTAATGACATCTTGACATTCTAAGAATGAGGATGAACATGCCGAGAATTTAGAAACAATATTGAGATTATTGACAGAACATCAGTTGTATGCTAAGCTCAGTAAATGTAGTTTATTTTAGACAAAGGTGCATTAATTGGGACATGTTGTTTCCAAGGAAGGCTTAATAGTGGATCCAAAGAAGATAAGGGCCATCATGGAGTGGGAAGCTCCTAGAAATGTGGAAGAGGTAAGATAATTTATGGGATGAGAAGGTTATTATAGATGTTTCTATTGGAAAACGTAACTATGTTAAACCTTCACTAATGTACTTGAGTCTTTATGTAATGTACTTATCAAAAGAATAAAGAAAATAATTATTATTATTATTGCAACTTATTAAATCATGGATTTCATGCTTGGGTCACCCTATTTTAGTTCAAAGTCCCCATTGAGAACTTCTAGGATTTATTCTAGGTTTATAGAATTATTGTGTTGGCGTTATGATGCATGTGTTGTCATTCATGGAAACTCACTTGTAACTAACAAGTATATGGTAAATAGATGAATCTACAGGTCAGATCAGAGGTGATAGAATGATGGAACAAAGATGAATCTATAGGTAAGATCATAAGTGATAGAATGATGGAACAAAAGAATGGGTCAATGGTTTACGAATCAGAATCAAAAGCTTGATATAAGAAATTGTTGAATTAGGTGTTGTCCTTGATAACAAGATACCTAATGATTTGTCCTTGATAACAACCTATTTGATGAATGGACTACTTGATAAAGATATAAATAGGATGTGACAGAATGCACGAAAGTTGTGTTTACAGATATGACAAAATGCACGGTAGTTCAAAAGAATTAGTTCAAAAATGATAAAGTGATAATAATTCACATTGTAACGGGTCAATTCAAAGGTAACAGAGTGATGTCACAAAAGAAAATAATGATTGGACAAAGGATTGCAAATCAGAATCAGGAAATTGAGAAAGGAGAATGTTTTAAGTTGTATACGATGTTTTACTTAGTCAAAGTCACGTATACATGTGGGTTCACAGAATAAAAGATGCGTATACATATGCACACAGTTTCAGAGAAGGAAAAAGCACATATGGATGAAAAATTAAGGTTAAAGAATACAAGAGGTTCTTACCATGGTATTGGCCCATAGTAATCAGTGCGTGCAAAGAATATTGATCTAGTCAAAGAATACCATCGTGATAACTATGGTTTTGACCCGACGTATTGAAAAAGGCTAAAAATATATAAGGAGATGAAGATCAAAGTGTGAGAGTGTGCAAGTGATGAAAATATTATGAAGAGTTAGATCAAAAGAAAATATGCATGTTATGGGTTATTGATGCTTTTCCTGATCTGAACTAAGTATGCACCTGAGTGCTTGCTGATGGGTGAGATCTAATAAATTTGAAATAATTATGCACTAATGATGGATCAGGTTCATGAGACCTAAAATGACTTATCATTGTATAATCTGATAATGGATAAGCTAGATCTGAGGGCTAACACATGTTTTATCCTTTAAATGTTATGATCTGGGTATATCTGAAGTCTTAAAAAGACGCGAAGTTATAAGCCATTATTTGCAGATCTATATGCAGGTTCGCCTTGGTGAAGGTGCATATACACATGGATTTGGCACTTCCAAGTAGCGTATGTAGAGGAAGGGCTTGTTGTTCAGAAATGACTGATCTATCTGATCATTGTTGTTGTTTTACTATTGTTTGTCAATGATGTCTTCATTAGATCTGAAGTTAAACTAATTATATAAGGGGATTGAGTTTGGATGGTTGATTGACTAAGAAAGATGGGTGATATTTACTGCTATCTTTTTAGAACTCTATAATATCACAGTAGATCTTTAGAATGTCTTTGTTTAGTACAATTTTTGGTTCAAAATTTTATGATTCAGTATCTTTGGAGGTATATGCAGGTTGGGTTATAGAAAGTAGCATATACATGCATGTTGTCCTCATTGAAGTTGCATATACATTGTGACATATGATCTTTGAGGTTGTAGTTGGTTCTGGTTATCGATGCATTGTTCTAAGTTTAGTTATGTGTACTGGTTACAGTGATCTGACTGTTCTAGTTGATTGGTTGAATTTTGATTAAGTGTCAATTAATTGCGTTTTCATTGAATGGTTGATTTTGTTGTATCAAAAATTGATGATTGGGTAATTCAGTTGTGTAAGAGGTTTTAGTGATTGTTTGATTCAGTTGTGTCAAAAGTTTCAATGATTAGTTGATTCAGAAAGTGATGATTGGGTTTCACTAATGTCAGAAATTGATGATTAGGTTTCAATGATTGGTTGATGCAGTTGTATTGCAATGGTGATTGATTTTGAGCTCCAATGTTACTCATGGGTCCAGTCTCAAAATTTGATGAAATGAGGCCTACATATTACCAGAAGTATTGAGTCTGAGAATTTATGAAACATGGTCCCTGGAGAAAGTGTGAAGGTGGTAACCTTCTGTAGGCCGCCGCCTACGTACTGGTAAACATACCAACTAGTACAAGAGCTAGAGTGTTGGAGCTTCCTTCTAGTAGAAGCTGGAAAATGAGTGAAGTCTGTAGCCTTCAGCAGGTAGATACCTGTATAGAAGAAAATGTCTTCACCAATACAAAACTTGTAAACACTTTTTATAATAATAAGATTGAAGACTGAGACAACAACAACAATGGTTTTTTCCCACAGTCGATTTCCACTTGAAAAATACTGGTGTTCATGTGTGTTGCTTATGTGTGTTGATTCATTATGTTCTTGCTGCATTTGTTTACTATTTAGGAAATGAATCACACTCTGATTTAAGTTCAACAGACAATGAATTTGTTGTTTTACAAGTTTATTATCTATGCGTTGGTTACATTCATTATAGTTGCGGACATACGCTGTTTGGTTTCTGTAAATTCATGTATAAAGTGTGAAAAGGAAAATAATTATTATTGAAAGTTTAAATACTGATTCACCCTCGCCCCACCCCCCCTTCTTAGTATTTTCCAAACATATTTTACATTTCAAGGAACCTTCTTGGGCTTTTGAATCATGTAAATCGGTTAAGTATTGAATCAAGTATGAATTATGTAACCTCCACATCATGTTAGCCTAAGAGAATATCAATTCAGCCTAAGGACCCATTCTACCCGATAAGAAGCCTATAAGAGGAAGGACTACGAATTCATTTGAAGCATCACTTCTCATCTTCTCATCTACTGGGAATAAGTGAGAAGTGGATAGCTGGGAAATTTTGTTGTCATGAATCCGAAGTGAAAGAAATTTTGAGGGAGTCTTAGGAGAAGAGAAAAATCAAAATTTTGGTGGTGGTTTCACTCAGTTGCATACTCTAGATTGGGAGAGCGAAGTCTTGCTTGTTGGACCACTGCCAGAAGCTACTGGCTACTGCAAGTTGTTGCGTAGTCAATGTTGTTGGGAATATATCAATATTCTGGACGTTTAATTGGTGTGGAGGGAAGGTCTAGTCAAGGTCTGGGGTGAAGAGTCTCAAAGAATACTATTGAAAGGAAGAATTACTTTGATTGTGTTTTCCCCTCAAGGGGGGGTTTTCCCTAGCATGCGCCTACATTTTGTGTTCATAGTTTTATGGGTTGCTACTTTGGTAATTGCTTGATGAACTAAATCAAGAAGATATAAAGAATTGTAATAATAAGAAGCATCACAAGTAATTATCAATATCTAGAAAATATTTACTGCCTTTCTGTTTTTCCAACATGGTATCATAGCTTTGGTGAGGAAAATAAGAAAAAGACAGATCCATTGAGAGACACTATATCAGGGAAGGAATCTATCATATTTAAGGAAGATGTATAAATATATCAAGGGTGAGAACAATATCGAAGGAGCATGTAACTTCGTATCCTGGAATAAGAGGATTGACCTAATCCTCGAGAAGAACAAGGTATTAGATCTAGTAAAAGAAAATGTAAGGACACCTATCAAAGAAGCCATTGATGCCGACAAAGCAAAATTAAGAGATTTAGAATTGGTGGCTATGACTCTAATGGTAGAAGGGATAAAATACAATCTTGTCCCATTCATAGCTAACATTGATCATACTGAGGAGATGTATGAAGCCTTGTCAAAGTTATTCACTATTAAGAACATTGGTTAAGTAGCTAGTTTGAAGAATGAGTTGAGGAATACAAAGATGATTAAAGAAGATATTATTTGCAACCTTATTTGTAAAGATAGCTAGATGCAAGGATGATCATTTAGCCATCGATGAGATTATTCCAGACAAAGTATTGGTGATCATTTCTATATTAGGATTTCCACCCTCTTGGAGTGCTTTTTCGTAAGGTCTCAACAGTTGGAAGGTAGTTCCCACCTTTGAAGAATCATGGACCGCATGTAGTAAAGAAGAATTAAGGATGTCAATGGTTTCCAATCCTGAATAAGTATCAAATGCTTGTGTTCCTCATCATAAAGGAAAGAGATGGAACAAATGAAGGAAGAAAGTTGACATGTCTCAGATAGACTAGTATCAATGTCATAAGAAAGGACAGTATAAGAGTAACTACCTTGAGAATCTAAGGAACAAGAAGAGAGGAATAGGTCAAGACGAATTTACTGAAGAAGGAGACTCAAAGAAAGTGAAGCCAAAAGAATCCAACATTAGTGACTTAAATTATTCAATCATATTCTTTACATAACTTGTTTTATATGTTTTAGAATTTACAATAACATATAACAAAATCATGTTTTGACATACGTACTCATAGAAGGTTCAAATTGTCATGTGATTTCAACCCCAGAAAATGGTCTTCCAAAGTGAAGTAGTGTTGTAGTGAAGACCCATATAAAGAAGGAACCCTCACACCCATTATAACTTCTTTTTCCAAAGAAAGACCATCTTTATTTAAAATCAATGGGACATCACCTTCTTTGAAAGATCAAGAGGGACCAAGCTCTCCTCTACTTTCTTATCTTGGCAAATGTTTCTTTTAGTTTTTGAAGAAATAAGATCTCTCCTAATATCCAATGTGTCATTTTATTTTTATTATATGTGCCTCCATAAAGAAGATGAAACATTTTTAAATATATACATGGGGTATAGTAAGTGGGCAATCTTAAGATTCTCCCAATATAGGAGCTCATAAAAATCAATTTTCCTTTTCATCCCAATGGGAAATTTCTCAATATAGGTGTCAAATAATTCTGGATAATTGAACATAGGCTCCCCATTTGAATCAAAATGTTTTGTAATATGCTCCTCCTTATCTCTCTCATATGCTCTAAGCTATTTAATTTGTATCATTATTGCAGGAATTTGGTTTCTCTATGGTTTACTATTCAAAGAGGATTTTTCTCTTCTGTAAGGGTGTTCTTCTAGAAGGAATACCCTGGAGTAGTCATACACTAGCTTTTGTAGGTGGTTGGATCACTTGTCCTTTAGAGAAGGTCTAGAAAATTTACATCCATGATACCCTTTTGTTACAAGACTTGCGAAATTATTGTATACAAGGCATGATGGCAATCATGAAGATCAAAACAATTGCATTGAATTAAATTGATATGTGAAACAATATTTTTACGTATATAAACAAATAAATAAGCATGTAATTTAGTAGAGAAAACTCCTATCCCTAGATAATCATGTGTGGTGTAAGCACATATTCCATATAACATAAAGTTCCTCTCTATTGTGACATGTTTTCATACATCATATACATCTATCCCTTCCCATAATTTCTTCAATTCATTTATCAATGGTTATAAGTAGACATCTATATTATTCACTTGTCTTCTACTAGGGACTATGAGAGCCAACATAAGATGTTCATTCTTCATAGACAA